>JAEUCK010003767.1:0-10194 GCA_017311455.1 Otocyon megalotis megalotis | reverse complement strand
AACCCTAACCTGTACCTTAACCCTAAACCTAACCCTAACCTGTACCGTAACCCTAAACCTAACCCTAACCCTAAACCTAACCGGTACCGTATCCCTAACCCTAACCCTAATAGTAACCCTAACCTTACCCTAACCTGTACCGTAACCCTAACCCTACCCCTAAACCTAACCCTGACATATACCGTAACCCTAACCCTAACCGTAACCCTAACCATAACCTATACAGTAAACCTAACCCTAATCCTAACAGTAAACCCAACCGGTATGGTAACCCTAAACCTAACAGTAACAGTAACCCTAACCTTAACCCTAATCTGAATGGTAACCCTAACCCTACTCCCAAACCTAACACTAACCTGTACTGTAACCCTAACCCTAACAATAACCCTACCCGTAACCCTAACCCACAACTGTACCAAAACCCTAACCGTAACCGTAACCCTAACCGTAACCCTTACCTGTACCGTAACACTAAGCCTAACCCTAAACCTAAGCTGTACCGTAACCCTAACCCTAAACCTAACCTTTACCGTAACCTGTACCGAAACCCTAACCGTAACCCTAACTGTAACCTGTACCGTAACCCTTACTCTAACTCTAACCTCTATGGCAAACATAACCCTAACCCTACCCTAACACTAACCCTAACCCCAACATGTACCATTACACTAAACCTAACCCTAAACCTAACCCTAAACCCAAACCCCACCTGTACCGTAACCCTCACCCTAAACCTAACCTAACCCTAAACTTAACCCTAACCTGTACCAAAACCTAACCCTTACCCTCACCCTAACCTGTACCATAACCCTAACCCTAACCCTAACACTAACCCTACCCGTAACCCCAACCCACAACTGTAGCGCACCTCTAACCGTAACCCTGATGCTAACCGTAACCCTTACCTGTACAGTAACACTAAACCTAACCCTTAATGTAACCAGTTCCATAACCCTATCCCTAACCCTAACCCTAACCCTAACCTGTACCGTAAGCCTAAACCTAACCCTAACCCTCACCCTAAACTCTACTGAAACCCTATACCTAACCCTACCTGTACCGTAATCCTAAACCTAACCCTAACCCTAGCCCTAATCTGTACCATATCCCGAACCCTAACCCTCACCCTAACCTGTACCGTAACCTTACCCTAACCCTAACCATACCCGTAACCCTACCCACAGCTGTACGGCAACCCTAATCGTAACCCTAACTCTCACTCTAACCGTAACCCTTAACTGTACCGTAACACTAACCCTAACCCTTAACCTAACCTGTACCATAACTTAACCCTAAACCTAACCCTAACCCTAACCGTAACCCTAAACCTAACCCTAACCCTAACCCTACCCTGTACTGTAAACCTAACGCTAACCCTAATCCTACCCCTACCCTAAACTGTACCGTAACCCTAAACCTAACCCTAACACTAACCCTAACATGTACCGTAACCCTAACCCTAAACCAAACAGTAACCCTAACTTGTTCTGTAACCCTGTCCCTAAGCTAACCCTAACCCTAACCTGTACCTTAATCCTAGCCCTAACCCTAACCTGTACCATAAACTTAACCCTAAATCAAAACCAGAGCATAACCTGTACCATAACCCTAACAGTAACCATAACCATAACCCTAACCGTAACCTGTATGGTAACACTAACCCTAACCCTAACCCTAAACCTAACCGGTGCCATAATTCTAACCCTAAACCTAACAGTAACCCTAGCCTTAAACCTAACCTGTACAGTACCCCTAACCCTCTCCCTAAACCTAAACATAACCTGTACCGTAACCCTAACTCTAACCCTAACCCTAACCCTACCCTGTACCATAACCCTAACCCTAACCCTAACCCTAAACCTAATGCTATCCTATACCGTAACTCTAACCCTAACCTAACTGTAACCATAACTTGTACCGTAACCCTAACCCTAACCGAAACCCTAAACTTATTCCTAACCTCAACTGTAACCCTAAAACTAACCGTAACCCTAACCTGTGCCGTAACGGTAACCCTAACACTAAACCTAACCATCACCCGTACTGAAACCCTAACCCTATCCCTAACCCTAACCCTAAACCTAACCAGTACCGTAACCCTAACCCTAACCCTAACAGTAACCCTAACCTAAACACAAACCTGTACCTTAACTCTAACCCTACCCCTAAACCTAACCCTAACCTGTACTATAAACCTAACCCTAACCATAACCATAACCTGTACCGTAACCCTAACCCTAACCCTAACCCTACACTTAACCTGAACCGAAAACCTAACCGAACCCTAAGCCTAACGTGTACCGTAACCCTAACCATAATACTAACCCTACCCTAACTTGTATCGTAACCCGAAGCCTAACCATAATCCTAACCCTAACCCTAAACCTAACCCTGCCCTGTATGGTAAACCTAACCCTAACCCTAACCCTAAACTTATTCCTAACCTCAACCGTAAACATAAAACTAACCCTAACCCTAACCTGTGCCATAACCCTAACCCTAGCTCTAAACCTAACCCTAACCTGTACCGTAACCCTAACCCTACCCTAACCCTAAACCTAACACCGTAACCCCAAACTTACCCTAATAGGCAACCCCAATCCTTAACCCTAACCTGTAATTCGTAACCCTAACCCTAACCCTAACCTGTACCGTAACCCTAAAACTAACCCTACCCCAAACCTAATGCTATCCTATACGAATAACCCTAACTACCTACAGAACGTATAACCTGCACTATCCATAACCCAACACAACCCCAACCCTAAATTAACTTTCTACCGTGACCTCCCAACCCTAACCCTAACAACTCCCAATCAACCCAACCTAAACCCCAACCGGTACTGCAACCCTAACCCTAACCCCAACAAAATGCTTAACCTTAACCCCTAACCTGTGGGAGGCAAGCGGGCAAGTGTAGATCTCCACCACCTTCCCACCAAATTACCTAACATAACCTTCAAATCATCCTGAAAAATCTACGAATTCGGCCTGAGATTTAAAGAGAGACCAGCTGGAACGCTACAGTGAGAAGAGTTCGCGCTTCTATCAAGGTAGGAAGACGGGGAAAAAGAAATAAAGAAACAAAAGGCATCCTAGGGGGAGGGGCCCCGCCAGGAGCCGGGCTGAGGCCGGGGCGAGTGTAGCCAGGACAGGAGAGCCCCGTCCCAGAGGAGCAGGAGCTGCACATACCTTCCCGTGCGGAAAGGGGCCCGCAGGGAGTTAGAGCAGGACCCGGGAGGGCAGGGATACCCTCGGGCTCCCTGGGACACTAACAGGCATCTGCGGCGCGCACAGGAGAGTGTGCCGAGCTCCCTGAGGGAAGCAGCACACGGCGGGACCAGGAACAGCTTGGAGGGGCTCGGGCGGCGGCTCCTCAGAGGGGGCTGCGCGGCTCCGGGAGCAGCTCTGTGGCGGCGGCTCCCGCAGAAGAGGCTCCGTGAGGAGGGTGCTGCGCGGCCCTGGGAACAGCTCCGAGGGGCTCAGGCGGCGGCTCCACGGAGAGGCGGCTGCGCCACCGGGAGCACGAATCCAACAGCACAGGCGGGAGCACAGGGCGCCAGGACACAGCCCAGGATCCGGCCTCCCCTGGGACAGGCAGAGGCCGGGAGGGCCCAGGACATCAAGGACACTCCTGCCCCAAGCTGAGCGGAACAGCGGCCCCGCCCCCGAGGCTCCAGGCCCTGCAGGTGGAGAGCTCCACTCTCTGCTCTCTGCAGTTCCTGTGGGGGCTGAAGCCAGGTTTCCGGAGCTGCTGCAGCAACTGGGGCCCTTCCTCCAGGGGCCTCACGGGGTAAACAACCCCCACTGAGCCCTGCACCAGGCAGGGAGCAGAGTAGCTCCCCCAAGTGCTAACACCTGAAAATCAGCACAACAGGCCCCTCCCCCAGAAGACCAGCGAGACCAACCAGTTCCAGGGGAAGGAAGTCAATGGACTTAAGTATACAGAATCAGAAGATACTCCTCTGTGGGTTTTTTTTTCCTTTTTTTTTCTCTTTTTCTTTTCTTTTTTTCTTTTTGATTCCTGATTGCTTCCCCCACCCCCTTTTTTTCACCTCTTTCTTTTTCTTTCTCTTTTCTTCTCTTTTTTCCCTTTTTTCTTCCCTTTTTCTTTTTTCTTTTTCTTCTTTCTTTCCTTCTTTCTCTCCTCTTTTATTCTCCTTTCCCAATACAACTTGTTTTTGGCCACTCTGCACTGAGCAAAATGACTAGAAGGAAAACCTCACCTCAAAAGAAAGAATCAGAAACAGTCCTCTCTCCCACAGAGTTACAAAATCTGGATTACAATTCAATCTCAGAAAGCCAATTCAGAAGCACTATTATACAGCTACTGGTGGCTCTAGAAAAAGCATAAAGTACTCAAGAGACTTCATGACTGCTGAATTTAGATCCAATCAGGCAGAAATTAAAAATCAATTGAATGAAATGCAATCCAAACTAGAAGTCCTAACGACGAGGGTTAACGAGGTGGAAGAACGAGTGAGTGACATAGAAGACAAGTTGATGGCAAAGAGGTAAACTGAGGAAAAAAGAGACAGACAATTAAAAGACCATGAAGACAGATTAAGGGAAATAAACGACAGCCTGAGGAAGAAAAACCTACATTTAATTGGGGTTCCCGAGGGCGCCGAAAGGGACAGAGGGCCAGAATATGTATTTGAACAAATCCTAGCTGAAAACTTTCCTAATCTGGGAAGGGAAACAGGCATTCAGATCCAGGAAATAGAGAGATCCCCCCCTAAAATCAATAAAAACCGTTCAACACCTCGATATTTAATAGTGAAGCTTGCAAATTCCAAAGATAAAGACAAGATCCTTAAAGCAGCAAGAGACAAGAAATCCCTGACTTTTATGGGAAGGAGTATCAGGGTAACAGCAGACCTCTCCACAGAGACCTGGCAGGCCAGAAAGGGCTGGCAGGATATATTCAGGGTCCCAAATGAGAAGAACATGCAACCAAGAATACTTTATCCAGCAAGGCTCTCATTCAAAATGGAAGGAGAGATAAAGAGCTTCCAAGACAGGCAGGAACTGAAAGAATATGTGACCTCCAAACCAGCTCTGCAAGAAATTTTAAGGGGGACTCTTAAAATTCCCCTTTAAGAAGAAGTCCAGTGGAACAATCCACAAAAACAAGGACTGAATAGATATCATGATGACACTAAACTCATATCTGTCAATAGTAACTCTGAACGTGAACGGGCTTAATGACCCCATCAAAAGGCGCAGGGTTTCAGACTGGATAAAAAAGCAGGACCCATCTATTTGCTGTCTACAAGAGACTCATTTTAGACAGAAGGATACCTACAACCTGAAAATAAAAGGCTGGAGAACCATTCTCCATTCAAATGGTCCTCAAAAGAAAGCAGGGGTAGCCATCCTTATATCAGATAAACTGAAATTTACCCCGAAGACTGTAGTGAGAGATGAAGAGGGACACTATCTCATACTTAAAGGATCTATCTAACAAGAGGACTTAACAATCCTCAATATATATACCCTGAATGTGGGAGCTGCCAAATATTTAAACCAATTAATAACCAAAGTGAAGAAATACTTAGATAATAATACACTTATACTTGGTGACTTCAATCTAGCTCTTTCTACCCTCGATAGGTCTTCTAAGCACAACATCTCCAAAGAAACGAGAGCTTTAAATGAGACACTGGACCAGATGGATTTCACAGATATCTACAGAACTTTACATCCAAACTCAACTGAATACACATTCTTCTCAAGTGCACATGGAACTTTCTCCAGAATAGACCACATATTGGGACACAAATCGGGTCTGAACCGATACCAAAAGATTGGGATCGTCCCCTGCATATTCTCAGACCATAATGCCTTGAAATTGGAATTGAATCGCAACAAAATGTATGGAAGGACGTCAAACACGTGGAGGCTAAGGACCATCCTGCTAAAAGATGAAAGGGTCAACCAGGAAATTAAGGAAGAATTAAAAAGATTCATGGAAACTAATGACAATGAAGATACAACCTGTTCAAAATCTTTGGGATGCAGCAAAAGCAGTCCTAAGGGGAAAACATATACATCCATTCTACAACCTGGAAAATCTCAAATAAAAAAGTAAAAACGATTAAAGGAGCTTGAAAGGAGAGACCATGTCCCAGCAGAAGAAGAGAGTTAATTAAAATTCGAGCAGAACTCAACGAAATTGGGACCAGAAGAACTGTGGAACAGATCAACAGAACCAGGAGTTGGTTCTTTGAAAGAATTAATAAGATAGATAAACCATTAGCCAGCCTTATTAAAAAGAAGAGAGAGAAGACTAAATTAATAAAACCATGAATGAGAAAGGAGAGATCACTACCAACACCAAGGAAATATAAACAATTTTAAAAACATATTATGAACAGCTATACGCCAATAAATTAGGCAATCTAGAAGAAATGGACGCATTCCTGGAAAGCCACAAACTACCAAACTGGAACAGGAGGAAATAGAAAACCTGAACAGGCCAATAACCAGGGAGGAAATTGAAGCAGTCATCCAAAACCTCCCAAGACACAAGAGTCCAGGGCCAGATGGCTTCCCAGAGGAATTCTATCAAACGTTTAAAGAAGAAACCATACCTATTCTACTAAAGCTTTTTGGAAAGATAGAAAGAGATGGAATACTTCCAAATTCGTTCTATGAGGCCGGCATCACCTTAATTACAAAACCAAAGACCCCACCAAAAGGAGAATTACAGACCAATATCCCTGATGAACATGGATGCAAAAATTCTCAACAAGATACTAGCCAATAGGATCCAACGGCACATTAAGAAAATTATTCTCCATTACCAAGTAGGATTTATCCCTGGGACACAAGGCTGGTTCAACACTCGTAAAACAATCAATGTGATTCATCTTATCAGCAAGAGAAAAACCAAGAACCATATGATCCTCTCATTAGATGCAGAGAAAGCATTTGACAAAAATACAGCATCCATTCCTGATCAAAACTCTTCAGAGTGTAGGGATAGAGGGAACATTCCTCAACATCTTAAAAGCCATCTACGAAAAGCCCACAGCAAATATCATTCTCAATGGGGAAACACTGGGAGCCTTTCCCCAAGATCAGGAACAAGACAGGGATGTCCACTCTCACCACTGCTATTCAACATAGTACTGGAAGTCCTAGCCTCAGCAATCAAACAACAAACAGACATTAAAGGCACTCAAATTGGCAAAGAAGAAGTCAAACTCTCCCTCTTCGCCAATGACATGATACTCTACCTAGAAAACCCAAAAGCCTCCACCCCAAGATTGCTAGAACTCATACAGCAATTTGGCAGTGTGGCAGGATACAAAATCAATGCCCAGAAGTCAATGGCATTTCTATACACCAACAATGAGACTGAAGAAAGAGAAATTAAGGAGTCAATCCCATTTACAATTGCACCCAAAAGCATAAGATACCTAGAGATAGACCTAACCAAAGAGGACAAAGAAGGACAAAGAGTGTATGTTCTCATTCATTTGGGGAATATAAATAATAGTGAAAGTGAATATAAGGGAAGGGAGAAGAAATGTGTGGGAAATATCAGAAAGGGAGACAGAACATAAAGACTCCCAACTCTGGGAAAAGAACTAGGGGTGGTGGAAGGGGAGGAGGGCGAGGGGTGGGGGTGAGTGGTGACGGGCACTGAGGGGGACAATTGTCGGGATGAGCACCGGGTGTTATTCTGTATGTTGGTAAATTGAACAGTAATAAAAAATTAATTAAAAAAAAAAAACCCCTAACCTGTACCGTAACCCAACCCTAACCCTAACCCTAAACTTAAAGCTATTCTATACCGTAACCCAAACCCTATCCCTAACCGTTACCCTAACCTGTACCTTTACCCTAATCATAACCCTAAACCCAACCCTAACCGTAACCCTAACAGATACCGAAACCCTAACCCTAACCCTAACCCTAAACTTAACCCTAAACTGTACCGTAACTCTAACCCTACCCCTAAACCTAAGCCTAACCTTTACCATAAACCTTACCCTAACCCTAACATGTACCGTAACCCTAAACCTAACCCTAACCCTAAACTTAACTGGTACTGTAACCGTAACCCTCACTCTAAAAGTAACCCTAACCTTAACCCTAACCTGTACCGTAACCCTAACCCTACCACTAAACCTAACCCAAAACTACACCGTAACCCTAACCTTAACGCTAACCCTAACCATAACCTATACCGTAAACCTAACCCTAACCCTAACCCTAACCCTAACCCTAACCCTAACGTGTGCCGTAACGCTAACTCTAACCCTAAACCTAATCACCTGTACCGTAACCCTAACACTAACCCTAACCCTAAACCTAACCGGTACTGTAACCCTAAACCTAACCCTAACAGTAACCCTAACCTAAACCCTAACTTGTACCGTAACCCTACCCCTACCCCTAAACCTAACTCTAACCTGTATTGTAACCCTAACCCTAACCCTAACCATAACCTGTACCGTAACCCTAACCCTAACCCTAATCCTAAACGGTACCGCAACCCTAACCCTAACACTAAGCTGTACCATAAACCTAACCCGAACCCTAACCCTAACCCTAACCCTAACCTGTACTGTAACACTAAAGCTATCCCTAACCCTAATGCTAACCTATAACTTAACCCTAACCCTAAACCTTACCGTAACCCTAATTTGCTCCGTTACCCTAACCCTAACCATAGCCATAACCCTAACCTGTACCATAACCCTAACCCTGCCCCTAAACCTAACCCTAACCTGTACTGTAACCCTAACCCTAACCCTAACCCTAAACTGTACCGTAACCGTAAACCTACCCCTAACCCTACAGAATCCTGTACCGTAACCCTAACCCTAACACTAACCTGTACCGACACCCTAACATTAACACTAATCCTAACCCTAAATTGTACCGTAACCCTAAACCTAACCCTAAACCTAACACTACACTGTAGCGTAACACTAACTCTAACGCTAACCCTAAACTGTACCATAATCGTAACCCTAACATTAACCCTAACTCCAAATCTAACCTGTACCCTAACCCTAACCCTAACCCCTAACCCTAAACCCTAACACTAAACATAACCCTAACTCCTAACCCTAACCCTATCCCTAACCCTAACCGCAACCCTTACCTGTACCATAACACAAACCCTAACCCTAAACCTAACCTGTACCGTAACCCTAATGATAACCCTAACCCTATACCTAACCTGTACTGTAACGCTAACACGAACCATAAACCTAACCTGGACCGAAACCCTAAACCTAACCCTAACCCTACCCTGTACCGTAACGCTAATGCTAACCCTAACCCTAACCTAAACCTAACTATAAACCTAACCTGTACCCAAACCCTAACCCTAAATCTAAACTCTATAGCAAACCTAACCCTAAACCTAACACTAACACTAACCCTAAACTGTACCGTAACACTAACCCTAACACTAACCCTAACCCTAACCCTAAACCTAACATGTACCGTAACCCTAACCCTAAACCTAACCTGTAACCTAACCCTAACCTGTAACCTAAACCTAACCCTGACCGTAATATGTACCATAACCCTAAACCTAATCCTATCCCTAACCCTAACGCTAACCTATACAGTAACCCTAACACTAACCCTAACCGTAACACTAACTTGTATCGTATCCCTATACCTAACCATAAACCCAACCTTAACCTGTACCCTAACCCTACCATCAACCCTAAACCTAACCTGTACTGTAACCCTAACCCTAACCCTAACCCTAAATTGTATCGTAACCATAACACTAACCCTAACCCTAACCCTAACCTGTACCATAACCGTTCCATAATCCTAACTGTAACCTGTACCGTAAACCTAACCCTAACCCTAACCCTAACCCTAACCCTAACCCTAAACCTAACCCTAATGTAACCATAACCTCTATCGTAACCCTAACCCTAACCCTTAGGCTAAACTATACACTAACCCTAACCTTAAACCTAACCGTAACATAACTTGCACGGTAACCCTAACTCTAACCCTAAACCTAAGCTTAACCCTAACGTGTACCGTAACCCTAAACCTAATCTAAAACTAACCCTAACCCTAACCCTAAACTTTACTGTAACCCTAACGCTAACCCTAAACCTAATGCTAACCTGATCCGTAACCGTAACCCTAACTCTAACCCTAAACTGTACCGGAACCTTAACCCTAACCCTAACCCTAACC
>JAEUCK010003766.1:0-27697 GCA_017311455.1 Otocyon megalotis megalotis | reverse complement strand
GATTCTTGTTGATATGAAAACCATACTCAGATTCAGTGAAGACGAAGATCAGAATCAAAAGGACTAGGAAGGCAGATGTAATTATTCAGGTAACGAATAATTAACGAGGGCCAAATCCTAGACAGCAAAGGCTTTCTTGGATTTATAATTCACCCCAGGTTTAGGGCACATCTATGAGAATACACGAAACAGCTGCCTCAGTATTGCACAACCAGGGTCAAGATAGGATTCCTAGACCAGGGAACGGTGGCAGAAGAAAAGGCAAATAAGGAAGGCAGCGCAGTGTCAGTCACCTGTTCTGAAAGGTGGGTCTCAGAAGCCTTGGGCCATCATCCCAATGACAAAATCAATGAGGGCAATAATGTACATCATTAAAGATGTGGCATCTAGGGATCCCTGGGTGGTGCAGCGGTTTAGCGCCTGCCTTTGGCCCAGGGCGCGATCCTGGAGACCTGGGATCGAATCCCACGTCAGGCTCCCGGTGCATGGGGCCTGCTTCTCCCTCTGCCTACGTCTCTGCCTCTCTCTCTCTCTCTCTCTCTGTGTGTGTGACTATCATAAATAAATAAAAAAATTTAAAAAAAGATGTGGCATCTATATTTTCCACACAAATCCTTTGCAATATTTCCTCTATACTGTTCATGACCTTATAGACAGAACAGGTAGGATGTTTCCTTACTAGGAAACATCGCTGCTGAGTGTTGGGAAACTTTCAGAAGAACTGCATTCATTCAACAAACATTTATTGAATGTCTTCCATCTGTTAAATTCAGAGTTCGGCACTGGAATTATTTTGGATTATTAAAACATGACGACCCGTGTGCTCTAGGAGCTCAGTTTAGGGTGGCAATGGCAAATAGGCTTCATTCTCTGAAGTCATAACTAAACTCTTCATGAAAGAGTTGCATCAGCTCTTAGCAATTTCTGTCCTGGGCATTGGGATGGGGACCAATAGCATATATGCCATATATTTCATATCCCTTGAGACATACTAATCTACTTGATCCTCTGGATGGTGGGGATCTTCCAGGAGTTCATAGGGATTTGAGCTGGGAAGTTCTTGAGTTCAAAAAAATGGATGCCCAAAGAAGGCCCATTGATAAGGGGAGTGGAGGGGAATCATTCAAACAACAGATGGTAGTCTGGTGGGCTGTCCCTCTGTCCACAGGGTTCCTGTAGCAGCTCTCCCCCTGAAACAGTGATAATTTCCTCCTAAAAGGAAAAAACAAAAAAGGAAGAATTACTTATAACCAAGCAAGGGAAATAAACATCTACCAGAGAGAGGCCAGTTCAAGATAGAAAGTCTATGAATATGTATCTGCCTCCTCCTCACTCAAATTTATAGAAATGACAGGAAAAAAAATCTGCTTTTAAACAGAAATAAGCCATATTGAGAAATGGAAATAAATCCAATATGGGAAAATAAGAAGGAAGGCCATCAACAAAGCTAAATGATAAATAATATTTGAAGACCAAAAGACCTACAGGATGCGATTGTCAGAGGAGCTAAGGTGGGGCGGGGGCTGGAGTAAGGATCAGAGGGACAGGCTGGCGAACCCCAGACAGCAAAGGTCTTTGCCACAGGCAGACCGGGAAGTGAGGAGAGACACCACCCTTCCTTGGGAGGCCAAAGAGACCACAAAAGCTCAGACATTCCCATACCCAAAAGATTAACTACTCACTGTTAACTCCAACCCTTACAGTATGGAGAGAATGGATTTGGGAAACAGGGACTGGACCCACTGATGGATAAACAGGAAATTCAAAGTTCAGACACCACCTCATGGCTCAAAGTTTATACACACTTAAGGAAATCCTATTCATAAAAGAAAGATGCCAAACTCAACAACAGAACTGACTCCCAAGAAAATACCAGGTTTATAAAACAAATGGAAAGAGCCTTTAAGGAATGAGTATTAATCTCCTCAGTGGAATAAGAAGGTGAATCATCAATGAAATAAGAATAGGCTATTATTCATAGGGTGCCTGGGTGGTGGAGCCAGTTAAATGTTGGACTCTTGATTTCAGCTTAGTTCATGATCTCAGGGCCATGAGATCAAGCCCCACATCGGGCTCCACATTCAGTGTATAGTCTGCTTGGGATTCTCTCTCCCTCTCCCTTTGCCCCTCCAGCTCATGCTCGCTCGCTCGCTCGCTCTCTCTCAAAATAAATAAATATATTTTTTAAGTATGGGCTATTTTTTTATTAAAGAACCTATAAATGAAAAGAGTGCCCATTTAAATAAAAATAAAAATGTCAGTAGAAGACCTGAGGAGCAGAAGAGACATAACAAAAGCATAATTTAGTTGCTGCAAGAATTGACATGTCAGTAAGAAAGGAGACATCTAAGTAGAAAAAGGACAAAGGATAGGAATGGACAATCCACGTAAGAACTCCGAGTGGCCATTAAACATATGAAAGGATCCTCTGTGTCAGTAGTAATTGGAGAAATGCAAGCTAAACAACAGTGAGATAGAGCATCTGCCCATCTGATGGGAAAAAATTAAAATGACTGATAATCCCCAGGGTTGGCAGCAGTGTGGGGAAACAGCCTCATCTAGTTTTGGCAGATACAGGAATTGGCGCTATGTGTTTGGAGGCCAATCTGGCAGATCTTTTCAGATTAAAATGTGCATAATCTTCCATCTAGCAATCCCAGTATGACGGATCCATCCCAGAGAAATACTTGCACCTGTGCCCAACGTGACATAGACGAGCAAATCTCCGCAGCCCTATTCGTGGTCGTGGAGACCTGTGTCAGTGGCCATCAGAGAATACCATGGGGCAGGCATGAGGATGCGGGACACGCACCGACTAGAAGCATTTCGGTAACAGCCAATGTCCTGATAACTCACGAATGTCAGGTGTACTGTCTCAGCACGTTGCACAGTGACAGCTCAGTGAAACCTGCCAGTGACCCCAAGGAGGTGAGGAAAATTCTGAAACCCACCTGACAGAGGAGGAAACTAATGCATGAAAATTTCAGGAGTTCCCCAAAGTCACACACAGTAATGAGGTTGGGATTTCAAATTTAGCAGCCTGCTTCCAGCAACCATGCTTGGAACAAAAATATGCCATTTGATATATTGATCCTGCTAAAAAATCAAATTGCTGAGCTACTGGTAAAGAATTGTTGGTTCGTCCCATGCCGCTACCCTTATGTGTTACAATTCCCCTGACTAAACTTGTACATTTCAGTTTTTCGGGAAAATTCTATCTTTTTTTTTTTTTTTGAAACCCCCATCTTCTTGGTGTATTTGTAGGGTGGAGAATTGCATTAAATTTATAGTTTAATTAGGAAAGAAAAAAGAATTGTCCAGCTTATGTGGAAAATAACAAAACTATGCATTTCCTTATGTACATAAATTTCTGTGTTAATGCCCGGGAAACACTTGGATAGTGTTTGGCAAACTAATACTTCAAGGTGGAGGGTGGAAATGGAGATTTGAAGTGAACACGCATTCACCTTGTGTCATACTTAATTCTTCTTCGAATGTAATCATAAATTAATTGTGTGATTAAAACTTTAATTTATACACGCTGGCCACGAGATCACCACATGCGCATTGAACTCCCTCTTGAGAGGGAGAAACTAAATTGGAAGTCCCCAGCCGTGGATCTGGAAGAGAATAAAGACCTCCAAGGACACCTCTTCTAGGCTTCCCATGCAGGAACCACAGCATGGCATCTCTGAGGGTTGACCTTTTTCCTTTGCTTGAACACTCCAAAGCAGGGAAACCAGACAGCGTGGCACAGAGGAAAAGGCACAATCTTTAGGGGGCAGACAGCCTGAGGATTAACTCTTGGACCGAGTGGTGCCAGCCGTGAAAACTTAGGGAAGCTACCCAAGCTCCCTGGCTTTGGTTTCCTGATGTGTGAGATGGGACCAGGATGCCTCCCTCGCGGAGCTAACATGAAGAGGCAGTGAGAACATGGGTGGACAGCACTAGGCATATGCCTGTCACAGAGAAGGTGCCCACACGTGCCCTCCCTTTGTCTTTCCTAGAGTCATTCGAAAGCTCTTCCCAACACAGGGAGAAATCTGCCCTTACCCCAGTTAGTCCAGTGTCCCAGGAGTCCTCTCCACCCAGGGTCTAGGTACTTGTACATGGGTAATTTTCCATGTGCTTTACTTAGAAAGGAGGTCAAGGACTGTCCCTACAGCCCTGGGGACACCCAAGAAGAAAAGGCAAAACAAATCCAAGAGTCCCTATTATAGCAAAAACCCAATGAGATGGTCCAGTAATTCTGTGACCCTTTCGACAGCTGCAAAGCTCCGGTACGGGGGCAGCTACCAGGGCTCCATCTCCCAGAATCCCTCTCCAGCCCTGGTGGCTCACCAAGTTCCACCTTTGGCTTGTTCCCATGACTCCTGTGTCAACAGCCCCATTAACACAAAAGTCATTTCTGTCTACATAGATTGTTTGGAAGACAACACCTTCCCTAATGAGATGTCTACAGTAAGGGGACAAATAACGAAGAGCGTTCCGGAAAACAAGAACTTCACAGTTCAAGAAACAGCACTTCACAGTTACGGAGTCTGTGGCAGACATTGCTTCATGGGATCTGAACTAAGTATTATCTACACCCATTTGCCTGGCTAGGAAACTAAAGTTCAGTGAGACTAAGGAACCTGCCCAAGGTCACACATGTACCACACACATACGGATCCTCGTAGTTGGAACAAGAGACATGGGAACTCTACTAGGAAAGCTTCCCAAGCTGCAGGGTTGACAGCTAGGCTTGGGCTAACTCTGCAAAGCTGCCAGAGGCCTGCCTAGAATGTCCTGAAGCAGGAGTCGGGGGGATGAGTTGCAGGTGAGCTGCAGGCTTGGACAGAAGGTGGGCTAGCTCTTCCCTAAGGGGTGACGGCAGGGAGCACTCAGACACTTGAGGTGAGAGGAGCTTAGAGGCCAGGGTTGGGGGTGCCTGTATTAGTCAGAGGGCAAGCCAGAGAGAAGAACAGCAGGCCCCGGGGCCTGTCTAGACGAGCTCTGCTCTCATGCACCCCAATGTTCCATATCCTTGTGATCCTATGGACCTTCGGGGCCTGCCTGCGCCCCCTCCACCTCATCTCTTAGAATACCTGCAGTCTGGGGCTCCTTCCCCTTAAGTTTCTACCAGTCCTGTCTCCTGACCAGCACCCCTCTGAAGGATACCTTGTGGAAATCAATGAGGTCGGTGAGCGTGGCGTGGCGATTGGGGTCCACTCCCAGGAAGCTGTAAAAATCCCCAGAGGCATCCACAAGAAAGTGCTTGAACCCTTTCTGCAGGCGATAGGAGAGGGTGTAACCCCAGATTTTCTCACTGACCCGGACCAAAAAGGCTCCCTCCGTCATGTTCTCAAGGAGATCTTCTGCATCTTCTCGGCTAATAATTCCTGGTTTAAAAAAGGAAAAAAAAAAGTCAGTAGGTTCAGCAAACCCTTCCCCTGCCACTCTTCCCGACTCATCCCTGCCCCGCATCCTCCTTCCAGGGTGTCAGGAAAGAGGGGGCCTCAGGAGCCATCCGGCACTCGCTTCATCCCGCTGAGGACTCATCTTGGTCCAGAGCAACCAGCTGTGAGCCTGGGGGCAGACTTTCTACCAGGACCTGAGTTTAGCACGCTTTCCTCCAAATTAAGCCACACTAATTTGGATTAATTGGGTAAGCAAAGAATTAGCAAAGAGCCAGAATTACAGCATCTATCGATTACAAATACAAGTCAACAAGCACTGCCCTGCGGAGAACCTAAGAGCCCTGCTTTAATGACAACAGCAGAGTAGCTCACGATGACGGCCCCAGCTGTCCACCCGGCGCCCGAGAGCGAGCACCTGAACACACTATGTCCTCCAGAGTAAAAAAGACTTCCTCCATCCATCTGTGGCCATCAGGAAAACAGCTCAAAGGGCACGATTTTCTCAGGTTCTGCTAGTCCTTCACCATCTGGTTGCATCACGGTGTGAAAGTCGGAGCTGGCCCTGGAGTTGCTTATTTGTCGGTGGGCAATCCCCAGAAAGCTTCCTCCGGAGAGAGCCCAGGAAGCCACACGCATGGGCACCAGCCTCCCAGAGCAGGGAAGGGTGGGGAGAAGGCAAGAGCCAGAAAGCCTAGACGGCCTGCTCGGCCTGCCTTCATCCGGACCGCGTGATGTTCAGCCAACACCTCGACTTCTCCAACATCCTCTGACGTCTAAGCGATCATCTTCATCCGTCTACATCAAGGGCACATTATGACTTTCTGGTCAGGTAAGGAATTTGAAGGCATTTTGTAAACCAAGAAACACCATGGAAATGCTGGCACCTGTTACCATGTTTGTGGGAAGAGGAGAAACCTATTGTCCTTGTCATACCCCCACTTGGTTGCCCTCTGCAGACATTCGGTGGGTCATTTATCGACAGTCAGGTAGCAAAGGGGTGGAAGGGGTGCGCCCTTGAGAGGCACTGCACACCTGTGACTCCTCCCCCACTGCACCCCGGAGCCACTCTCAAGCTTTCCCGTAGGTACCCCCTGTCCCCCCACCGCCCCCATCATTGCTCACCTACTACAGGCCTTTCCTTGTGCCCAGAGGACACAGAGGCAACCACACTGTGACATGTCCCTCTTTTAAAGACAGCCAACACAAACGCGAGCCATCTCTTTCCTCCTTGCCCAGGACTTACCAAGAAGCAATCAAGTGAGCCACCCTCTCCCCAACCAGGCTATGTAAGTAGGAAACCAGGGAGAGGGGAGGGGGAAGGAAGTGGGAACCCCCCCCCCAAGATCCACACATAATCTCCACATAGGCAGGAGGATGCACCATGGGGCTTCCCCCCCATCCCACCCCCCCAGGACGTTAATGCCTTCAGCCAGGGATCAACAGTGGCCAAAGGGGGACCAAGACGGCCACCTGGAATCTGTCGGAAGACTCAGCACCGTCCCTCACCCACCTCCCTGCCCCAGTGCCTGAAGACCTGGACCCCACAGGTGGCTGGGGTGGGGAGAAAAGTCAGACGAGACCCAAGGGCCGGGAGGAAGAAGAACCAGAAAATGTCCACAGCCCCCACCTCAAGCTAAAGCTCCGACTAGACTGGAATGCGGGGCAGAGGGAAGTGTTGCATCTGGTAAGAGACCGAACCATCAAACCTAAGCAGGACTCAACTTTCTAATACCTGAAAGTGGCCGGTACACCAAAAAGACAAAGTCCTGTCTCTACCATCTAGAACCTGTGAACAGCCTCCAGGGACTGTGGCCGAGTCCAGGCTCGGGAACGAGGGACACTGGGCTCCAGGGTCCCCACCCCCCACCCCCACCCACCTGGCGGGGCTCACTCACTCACTCACCCACCACGTGCACCATGACTGGCGCCTCTCCACAGGCCCTTTATGCAGAAGCTTCATCCCCAGCCCTCTTCGTCCCACCGGACCCTGAATCCTCCCTCACCGAACCCCTTCTCCTCGCTCCCGGGAGGCCCAAGCTGCGGCTCACCTGCCCTCCACCTTTGTGCAGGTAAGAAACAGATGTCCCTCTGAGTGGTGGAATTTGAAAAGGGTGCCTCCCTCTGCCAAAATGGCCCAAACCCACATTTCTGCATTTCAATCCCTCCTCCCCACAGTCAGCCCACACGGCAGGGCCCCTTTATTCAGGGTGCAACCTGCTGAACTCTGTCAGAAAGGAGTCAGGAAGCCTCCTCCTACCCAGGAGGCTGCCCAGATGCTGCAGTCCATTAGCAAACAGCCTGGGTAGGGCTCAGGGACAGAGCCCGGGCAGCCGCGGGAGCGGAGCGAGCTGTCAGGTTCCCTCAAGGGAGCCGCTCCTGCAAGAAGCAGTGTCCAGAGCTCAGGGCCTCCAGCTGCTGCTCAGGATCCAGCTCTGAAGCATCGTTTCCCCAGGCTGCTTCCAGCACAGAGGGTACAGGACCCAGTGTCCTTGACTCAGGGCGCGGGGCCCACCATTCCCACCCAGGGTGGGGCCCCCAGTGAGCAGTGGCTGCTGGGGGGGCAGTTCCCATCATCTAGAGCCAGACTTTCCCTGAGCCAGGCTCCTCCCAACGGTCCTTCCTTCCCACCCTCCCTTCATGGGCATCAGACCTGCACCACATCCAAACACTCTCCCCACCTTCTCCTGCTCCCTCTCCCCTTTATTCTCCATGGGCATTTCTTCCAGTAAATCTCTTGCACTTCTGCTTCCTGGAAGACCCAACCTGCCACCGAAGGTGGACCTCTGTGCCCCAAGTACCTGGAATGTTGGGGGGCTTGTTTGGAGCAATAATCAAAAGCATGGACTGAAATCACAGCCCAGGCAGGGCGCCCGGGGTGGCTCGTCAGTTAAGTGTCTTGCCTTTGGCTCAGGTCGTGATCCCGGTGTCCAGGGATCGAGCCCCACGTCAGGCTCCCTGCTCTGTGCAGTCTGTTTCTCCGTCTCCCTATGCCCCTTCCCTTGTTCATGCGCTCTCTCTCTCTCTCTCTTTCTCTCTCTCTCTCTCTCTCTCCCTCTCTCTTGCTTGTTCTTTCTCTGTATCTCAAATAAATAAATAAAATCTTTTTAAAAAAATAAAAATAGAATCACAGCTCAGAGAGTTGTCCCCTCAGTGGCCTTTGGCAGGTTACCTAAGTCTCTCTGAAACCCAACGTCCTCATCTATTAAGTGGTCCCAGTAACACTACCCACATGGTGAGGCTGTTCGAGCCCATGTCAAAGTAACGCATGAGCATGGCCACCACAGTGCCTGAGGACATGATGACTATCTAAGGTACATAACTAGTCTGCATTGGCTGCACCCAGGGCCCCGCTCCTGCACCAGGGATGCATGTCACCTGGTGCAATGGTCATAGCACCACGAGGCTGTGCTGCTCACAGCCACGCCCCCAAGTCTCCCAGAGAGAAGCTGTCAAGGGTGACTTCTTCTAATGGGGACTGCCTAGGGCCCTGGGCCCCAGCCTGCACCGCCCCTGGAAGACCATCCAGGCATCTGGAACACTACACATCTGTGAAATCTGCCCCCACTCTTTGATACTTACCTAGAAATCAAAATTATAATCTGGCCCAAGGCCACAAGTAATATAGCCTCACAGTTCAGGATGGTGGAGACCGTTCCACAGACAACCTGATGCCCAGGAAAATTGCTTGGTGGCCAGGAGGCCTGTAGGACACCTACCAGGAGAAGCTGTTACATTCTCCTGCCCGTTCACACTCTGCCCTCCTCATCCCCGCTCTGTCTCCCTGGATCGGCTCGAAGCCAAGCATATTAGGAACTAAGCACTAATCATACCGCCTCCCATCCCACCTCGGCTCCTTCTAAACACTCCACTACTTGTTGGCTAAGGAAACAAAGGGGGGGGTCTCACCTTACCCCTTCCTACCGGGGAGTGAGCACTTGGCTCCCCAGACATCACGGAAGCTTTCTATCTCTGCCAATGACCAGGGCTGACTGAGGGGTGCGGCCGTAACCACACGGGGCTCCGGGGTAGCTGTTCTGGAATGCTTACTGGAGGACGCAACAGCAGATGCCTTCTGAGCCAATTCTCAGCCGCCAACAATGGGCAATGCAGTTTATCCCGTGATTTCTTTCCTTCCTCCCTTCAGGAGCTATGTATGCAGCACTCTCTAGGAGCCAAGCCCCATGCTGGGCACCTGGGAGTCGGCCCTGAATGAGAAACAGTTCCTGCCTTCCAGAAGCTTTGACTCTGGACAGAAATAAAGATTGGCCAATTTTTTTGTTGTTAAAAAAAAAAAAAGCAAAGGCTCATTATAACCGGTGGTGATCAAGGTCACAGGGGCTGTGGGGAGCAGCTGGGGGAGGCAGCCCACCCTGCTCTGGTGCCAGGGCTGGAAATGACCGCTAGAGCGAGACCAGGAAGGTGAAGGCAGAGGTGCGAGACAAGGATGTGTCCGCAGAAGAGATGAGCACATGGCTCTTTATGACAGGAGGGAGCACCAAAGTAGGAGACGGGACGTAGCAGGAGCACGATATGCAGGGAGTGGAGGTCAGCTGGGGCCAGGCCCCAAGGATTCTGGACTTCATGTCGAGGGCGATGAGAAACTACTGATGTTCCCTAAACAGAAGAAGAAGAAGGTGAGAATGTTCAAGGATGAAAAGGTGGCCTGGGGGGGGGGGAGAGCAAGAGGCACCCAAGCCAGGGATCTCAAGGCTGTGAGGGTTTCTTCATCTAAGGATTGCTGCATGGCTACATTTGCACAGCGGTAGCACTGGATTCCAGCTCCCAGACCGCCAGTCGGCTGGGGATGACTTCTATGCAGAGGCGGGGGGGGGGGCAAAAGGACGCATCGGGGGTTACGTAAGAAGCCCCATGTCACAGCCAGCCCTGGGCACCGTCTGGGGACCCTGTGGTTCTCATCTCCCTCGGTCCTCCCGACATCCCGATCATCATCAGTCCATACCTGAAGACACAGAGGTCAGCAAGAAAAGGGACTTACCCAAGGTCACAGAGCTAGTGAGAGGTAGAGCCAACATCTGAACTCAGGTCCTCGGACTCCAAGTCCAGTGCTCTTTGCTCTACAGCGTGTTATCTCATGCACAGGACAAGTAAGCGCTGTCAAAGACACAGAAGGAGGAGATTGCCGCGGCCTCTGGAAGTCAGGGCAGGCCTGAGAGCACCAACCAAGGGGGATGCCAAGCGGGGCTCTGGGGTACATCTCGGGGGACAAGCAGTAAGCAGTGCCCATGAGGTGGAGGGAGGACAAGGGGGGTGATGATTGAGGAGTCACAGCCCAGGCCAAGAAGGGGTCCCCTCGGCACATGCACATAAATGTGACCTAAGAGAAGCTCAATTGAAGTCTCAGGACAGGAGACACGGAGGAAGGGCCGGAAGGGCCAGCGCCTGTAGGATCTGGATCCCAGGGCACACAGGCGAGGAGAGGAGGCGGGATTTAAGGAGAGAATGACTGGGGAGCCATTGGAGACGCATCACCGTGAAACTGCACAAGGTGACCTCGTGTCAGCCGGAGAGGAAATGCAGATTGTCCACAGAGCGAACAGTGAGACTGATGGTTAACTTCTTGGTTGCAACAGCAGAAGCCAGAGGACAACCGGATAAGATTTTCAGTGTGCTGAGAAAATAATAATAATAATAATAATAATAATAATAATAACAACAATGGTGTTTAATGAAACGGTCTTTCAAGGAGAAGGATGAGAGATCTTCAGAAAAAAAAAAAAAAAAAAACAAGAAAATGGACTCCCAAGGATAATCTAAAGGATGTGCTTCAGGTAGAAGAAATGTGATCCCGGACAGAGAATCTAACGGGCTGCAAGGAAAGATGAGCACAGAGCCTGCAGGGTAATTTA
This sequence comes from Otocyon megalotis megalotis, assembly GCA_017311455.1. Classification (NCBI taxonomy): domain Eukaryota; kingdom Metazoa; phylum Chordata; class Mammalia; order Carnivora; family Canidae; genus Otocyon; species Otocyon megalotis. Next base: position 16,431 of record JAEUCK010003766.1, on the reverse strand, counting down.
AAAATACATACTGACCTGCAAAACAATACCAATAATGGATAATTTGAGGATTTTTAAAAAGAACTCTAATAATGACAATATCGGATCAGTTGAGAATAGAATCACTGGACTTAAAAAATTCAAAAAAATGTTGAGGGGGCGCCTGACTGGCTCTATGCCTCTTGATCTCAGGGTCGTGAGTTCAAGCCCCGCGTTGGGTGCAGAGATTACTTAAATACCGAAAACTCTTAGTAATTTAAAAAATAAAAATTCCATGTGTTTAGGAAGAGGGTAAAGACGGATATCAACTTGGAATCGGTGAAATAGGCATGTTAAATCCTCTAAAGTAAACGCTGAAAGATAGGCACTGACAGTGGTACAGCCTCCAAACGACAGAGGTGGAAAAATGCAGTGAGGACACTTTTTTTTTCCCAATGAAGCGTGAAACAAGCTAATTACTAAAAAATAACTGCACTCTAGTTCCATCTCTATTAAATTGAAAAGCACACGAGGCCAAAGGCCATAGCGTTTGGAGATTAATACATAAACAATAAACGAAGCGATGAGCTGCTGGAGAAGATACACCTTCAGGAGAGGGATCCCGCCTGGGGGAAGGAACAGGGCCACCACGGGGAGGAGCACACAGGTGCTCCCAGGATGAGTCGTGCTTCCCCCTCTGAAGCTTCCCTCACGCCCTTCCCATCTGCAGGTGCACACACTGTATATACTCAATATTTAATATTTTAGGTATTTAAATATCACGGCTCTGCACCTCCCCACACATCAGGCTATGACATTCATTCAAAGTCCTTTGAGGGATGGGGAGGTTATCACCCGGGGGCAGGGGGGACGGGAAGTATCACTAATGAGCTTTAAATGTCAGTGTGGCTGTTTGGAGTCTCCAGGGCACGGCTCTCAGCCCGGGCCCGCTCTGACAGAGTCCTGTTTAATTCATTTTGGGTACAAGCGTCAGTAATGTTTACAGTCTTCTCAGGTAATCCCGACATGCAGCCAAGTTTGAGACTTGCTGAGCCACAGTGTAAACAGTCCTGCGAGCCAGGGTTGGCAAAGATGCACAAAAGTGATTTTTACAGCCTATGAACTTCCTCTATATTTAGGGTAAATACTTGGGGGTTCTGAACACAGTCCTGCAGACCCGCTCCAGAGGGGAAAGGGGTAGGTCCTGTGAGAAGTCCTCGCCAGGCAGGGAAAAGCAGAGGGGAAGAAGGATTAAAGAGAGGCCCCCGCTCACGTTCCTGCACCCCACAGCCCACAGAGAAAGTAGAAGAGCCCTGTTCCCCTATTTTGGGGCAAATCTAGCAGGTGCTGTGTGCCTGCATAATGTAGCCACAATTAGGTAAAATGATGTATTTGCAAACAGAACAGCCTGAAGACGATGGTTGCCAGGCTCCCCAAGTCCCTGGGAGTCCTGGAGGGGATCCGGGGCTCCTATCACGTCCTGGGGGGTGGGGGTATGGAACGTGGAGAGAGAGCAGCCCTCGTGCAGGACTGCTGGGAACCGGGACCCGGCCAGCCTGCTGGAGAGCCACTGGCACCCCTAATCAAATTAACTGCACGTATGCCCTCTGGTCCAACGATCCCATCCCTGCGATACATTAGAAAGAAATCCTCACACGGGTCCATAAGGGTCCAGGGCAAGGAATGTAATTGGCTCCCAGATTAATTTGTGGTGCTGATAAGTTGAGGGCAACCTGGGTGGCCACGACTCCAGGAGAAGATGAGCAAAATTAGGTAGATGCACCCCATGGAATACTGAGCAGCAATTAGAAATAATAGGCCAGAGTTAGAAACAGCGGGGCTCTCCTAACACATGCTCCACGAGATAAAGTGAGAAGCACAAATGATATTTAAAGCACCTCACCTTTCCTGTAAATGTCCTTAAGTGCAGGGCAGGAGGGGCATCTGTGGTGGCGGCGGCAGCATTTCCCAAATAAAAATAAGCAGAAGCAAGGGCGCCCGGGTGGCTCAGCGGTTGAGCACCTGCCTTCGGCTCAGGGCATGACCCCAGGGTCCCGGGATCGAGTCCCGCACCGGGGTCCCCGCAGGGAGCCCGCTTCTCCCTCTGCCTGGGTCTCTGCCTCTCCCTGTGTGTCTCATGAATAAATAAATAAAATCTTTTTTAAAAGTAATAAAAGCAGAAGCAGAACAAGTCAAGAACAAAACCCAAAGTCCAAGGACCACATTTCCAACAAAACCAAGTCGTGGCAAGTCAGTCCCACGAACCCCAGATACAAACGGTGGTGGGAACAAACAATCAACACAAGACTTTCGTGACACCACGTGTTTCCACAGGAAGAAGAAAGGAGCACGGGTGACCAACAGACCCGGGGACAGTCAACAGGAATTCCCTGGAAAGCAGGAGGCCGGCTTAAGAACAACAGCTGACACTCGGGATTCACCTTCCCCAACCCCGGGGAAGGGCAAGAGGCCCATGGGGACACCCTCTGGGGCCACCTTCGCTCCCTGGGGGAGGACTCAAAATTGAGTAAAGTAGGGGAACAGAGGGGGCAGAAGGAGAAGGTCCAGACCCAGGTGAGGGAGGGGAACCCCAGGAACCAAGCTGCCGCATTTGTGGACACATCACAAACACAACAGAAGAGGAGGCTCCGTAAAATCCAAATCAGCGTCCTGGCCCTGGTGTCCCTTGAAAGGTTCGGGAAAACTAATTTCGCATAAAAATTAGCCACAAAAAAAGCATCAAGGTCGAATCACATGTAACATTACGTGGAGGAAGAAAAGAAAATATAGGGAGCAGGCTCACTTCCCTCGGGTGCTAGACACACAACCTATACACGAGAACCCTTCGGACAGAGACACATGGTCACCAGGACGGCTGCAGACGGAGGAGGGCCGGGAGTGTGGGTTGAGCATAAGGACAGTAAGAAAATATGCAAAATGCAGGGCAGCCTGGTTTCTTTTCATAAAGATAATAAAGTATGGGGACAGGGGACAGAAGAGGCGGCCAGGGAGCTGAACCTGTAAGACGTAAGGGTTTTTTGTTGTTGTTGTTGTTTGGAAAATAAACATCATTAAGAACACAGCCCAGAAAAGAGGCAAGGTGACCCCAGAACCTAGGCTTTGCGGGGGTTGAGGGTCTTCCCTAATAGTTCATTGATGGCAGCCAAGGCAGGCAAGTCAAGTTGGGGGAATGATCAGTGTAAGAAGGGAGCCCCCAGGCCCTAGCTACACTCAGCATCCAACACTCCCAGGGGTGCCCAGCAGTGGACCCCTAGAGGCCGAGGCGGAGGCCCAGAGGTGAGCGGCCCACCAAGGGCTTTCTTGGCTCCCGCCAAGCCATGGGCTCTCCTGCACTCAGGCGTCATCGGAGGGCGGGGGTGGGGTATTGGAATGACCCCGGGTGCCCACAAGGGAGCACGTGGAGACGGGCGACACCAGGCATCTGCTAGAGAGTCACCAGCTCAGGCCGAAGGAGGCTCCTCAGCCAGAGGAACTGGACACGTCGAGGGTTACTTGTTTAGGCAGCAGCAGGGAGCGGAGGCCCCGACAGGCAAGACCACTTCTAAAAGCAGGTAGACAAGAAAGGACACTTGTGTGCCTTTCCCGCAGCACCTGGAAAGTCTGGGGGTGACACAGAGACCAGGTCGTCTCCAGACACTGTCGGGCCACGACATCCCGGGGGAGCTGGGAACCAGGGACCCGCAGACAGCCTGACGGATCTGCCAACGACGACCGAGGCTGTAATGGAGAGTCCAGGGGGCCGTCTGGGGCCCTCACCCCGCGAGGTGCGGCTCCGGCCCCCCGGGCACCTCCCCGCGCCCCACTCAGGCACCCGGCCGCTCGTGGGTTCCACGGGTGCTCGCCGCTGCCGGCCCCAGGAGAGGGGGGCCCCTTGGTAAGGCGGCCTCGGCCGGAAGGGGCCCAGCAACCCACACCTTCTGGATTTTCGGTTCCGGCCCCCCTCACCTGCACGGCGGTCCCTGAAATCACTGGCTCCGAGTTTAACCTGAGTCACCAAACGAGCCTGTTTCGTTCCTCTGTTAGGGCTTCTCCCCGAAAAGAAAGGCGTGCAGGGGGCGCTGTCTACGTCTCAGGGGCCTCAGTGTCCCCATGTGCCTCTGTCCCAGGGCTGTCACCGCAGCTCCACCCTGGGCCCACTCCTCGGGACAGGAGCTACTTCCCATTCATCTCTGTCACCTCCCTTCCTTTTTTTTTTTTTTTTAATTTTAAAGATTTTATTTATTTATATATCCATGAGAGACCCAGAGAGAGAGGCAGAGACACAGGCAGAGGGAGACGCAGGCTCCCTGCGGGGGGCCCGACGCGGGACTCGATCCTGGGACCTCGGGGTCACGCCCTGAGCCACAGGCAGACGCTCAGTCACTGAGCCCCCCAGGTGACCCATGTGACCCCCCTTTCTTATCTCCAGGCTCTCCAGATGTTGTCCCGACAGGGGCCGAAGCACTAGGCCTCTGTCCTCCGCAGTTTCTCCCAGGCTCCCAGAGCCGCCGAGCTTGTGGGATGAACAGGCTCACAGGCCTTCAGTTTTGGGGGCTTCCGTGGGGCTCCTGTGGGGAGCTGCTGAGACTGCGGCTCCCCTGGACACGCTTGTCGCTTCCCGGTCCAGCCCTGCCTGCAACTGCCGGCCCCAAGTAGGCCAGACGGCGCCCCGGGCCTGGGTACCACGGACCTCACCAACAGCACACGTCCAGGACTCGGGTCATGCCTGTCTTCCTGACCAGACTGACTGTCCCTAGAGCACAGCCAGGCCGGGTGTGCCCCTCTCGAGGGACCAGGTGCCCTTCTTCCGGCACGAGAGGGCTGTGGGGACCTCCTTGTGGGACGTCAAGTCTGCACGGCTGCAATGGGATGGACTCTGTTCTCCCCCGTGGACGGCCGTGTGCCTCAAGCCTGGCCAGTCAGGGTGACCGGTTCAGGAGCGAGAACGTGACCAAAGCAGACCCGACAAGGCAGGACGTGGGGACGAGCACCAGTGACGCGGAGGGAAGAGCGTGCCCTCTGCCTGCTGGACGTCAACACGAGCGGCCGAGGCGCTGCCTGGAGTGACGTCAACATTAGAGCAACAGAGCTGAGAGATGGAGAAAGGCCAGCTGCTGAGACCTTAAGTTCCCTGGATCAAGCAAAGCCTGAAGCCGACCCTACCTTTGAATTTTTCAGTCACATGAACAGATAAATTTCCTTTTTTGACTCTATCAGGATTTTTTTTTTCCTGTTACTTGCAAAGGAACGTAAGTTCCGTGAGGACAGGGAAGCCGTCCGTCGGATTCACCACTGCCTGCCCTCTACTTAGCACAGCATCTAACACAACAGGAGCTTAATACTAACGATCAATAGATTGGTTACAGAAATGCCTTATACAGGGAGCCTGCGTCCTCAGGCCCCCGCCCGGGTGATTCGACAATTCCCAACACCGCTTCACTCCATCCACTGCACGAGGACTTGCAGACTGTCGGAGACGTGAAGGTCACCCTTCAGGGATTCTGGGGGAGGGTGACGCCGGCCTAGGAAGGAGCAGACACTTGCCCCCGCCAAGAGCAGGGCATGGCGGCTGCAACCCCCAGCCCCACGGCCCTGAGATGCCGAAGAGCCATCTCTTCCTCCTGCAGGAGATGTTCTGGCCTGGGGAGGAACTGGCTTCCCTGAGTCCTGCATGCACCGGGCCATTACTCAACACTGTCCCTCGCCCACGAGACGGTGACAAGGCCGCTTGGCCTCAGAGCTGGGAGCCTGGACTCCAGAGCCCGCCCACCAGGGCTTGAACCCCACAGGCCCCGCTTACCAACAGTGAGCCTCGGGCCGGTGGCCTCGACTCTCTGCTGCACCTCAGCTTTCTCATCTGTGAAATGGGGCCAATGCTAGCAGGAAGCACACGGTGCTGCCACAAGGGCTAAACAAGTTAGTGCATGTGAGCAAGCGTCTGGCGGGCTATGAACCCTGTGTACCCACCTAAGTGCCAGTATTACCACCTCTTCCAGAGAGCTGTGCCAGGAGTCAATGAGGTGTTTACTTGGCATAGCCAGCACCAAGTAAAAGTTTAATAAATCATCTGTTAAGTCATAAAAGCCAGCCTGACTCCCCAGGGGAGGCCAATCAACCATGCCCCATGGAGAGCACCCAGTGCACACCTGAGGACCAGTACAAGCCTAAGTGCCCCCTTTCCAGGGATGCCCCGATCTGAGCAGAGCTCCTGTGCACCTTGAGACGGCCACAGGCCCATACAGGGTATAGGGCTTGGAAGCAGAGCGGAGACCCCGGTGTCGGCCTCTCTTGTCCCTCAGCCACATACCCTCAATCTGCGTCCAGCCCTGCACCTGACAACCTCCTTGTACTACAGAGAAGCCCCAAATACTCGGATCCCCTCTTGCAGAGAAGCAGGGGAGGAGGAGAGAAAATCCTAAAGACCTAGTCTCCCCCAAAAAGACTACTCCACTGAATAGGACACGGTTCCACAAAATGGACTAGAGTTTATTTCTCCCCTACAACCCAGAAAGGAAGAAGGGGGTGGTGATAACTTCGTGATACGGGGAGAAATGGAGAAAAGTAAAGGAACTCCACTTGCTGTGTACACCGAAGCTTACAACCTGAGTGTGCAAATGTGGGTAAGGCCCCACTGCCTGCGGGGGTGGGGTACTCGCGCACGTCTCAGGAGGAGCCTGAGACTGCATATGCCAGCCGCATCGCCTCCCCTCCGGGAAGCGGTTCTAAGCTGTCCCATGGGGAGGAGACACCCCTGTGGGCTGGTGACAGGCAGTGTGACTTGCAACACCCAAAAGCAGCATCATCGTTTGAAATGTAACGTGTAAGCAAATGCTCCGGCGTGTAAACCTATAAAGAACTTAATTACTGAACAGAAGGCAATTTGAGTCTGATGAACTTTTAAAAATGACGCATAAATATTAATGAGCCTTCATTTCTAAAAAAAGGCTTCTCCACGACTGTAGAGACTAGACTTTATTCTCTAGCAGGTGTCAGGGCCACCGTCTTGGTTTCTCGGATAAGCAGAGACAAGACGCTCAAGGTGGGAGGGGAGAGGGGAAGAGTCAGGCCGCCCGGCCTCATGGCCATCAGACTGGATGGTCCACGCTGCCACGGTTTTGACCGAGGCCTGTCTGGCTTCTGCTGACACAGCCCAGCAGTGGGTGCTCGTGCCTCCTGCAGGTAGCTTGTTCCTCAATGGGACAACTAACCGCTCAAGAGCTCATCAGACTGTGCCACTGTCAGCACCACGTGCTCTGTGTCCCGACCTCGAGGCCTCTCCCAGGTTGAGGGACATTAGTGGTGTGAACACAGCTGCTGCACCCCCGACGCCAAGTCTTCCTTCTCAAGCCCATGCCTGCCCTTCAGGAAAATGTGAGCCCAGTGTCTCTGGCATGAGCTGGGGCACTGGGTGCCAGGCCTGGGATGAGCTCGGGACTGGGGAACAGGTGGGAAACTAGAATCCAGAGCCTGGAGCAGAGTACCCCCCAAATAGCTTGCTTTTGTTGAAGAAGGGTCTAACCCATGATAGGAACCTCCCAGAGTTAGGAAGATAGCAGCATCTTCTGTAACCACCCGCAATATGACGGGACTGTCAGAAGAATATGAAATCAATTACACCAACAGGCACCATGGTCTGGGGTCACTCTGCTTTTTTTTTTTTTTTTAAATTCCAAATAGAAAAGAAAAATTCCGTTCTCTCAAATCCAACTAGATGGCCAAGCCCTGTCCCTCCCCACACGTTTTAGTTACCCCCACCTGTGCATCAGAAAACAAAAAACTCAGCAAAACAACCAAAATAAGTGTTAAGTGGACAAGGCACAAAAGGCTGGAGTCCAAAGCACGGAACTGCAGACCGCCACAAGGAAAGAGTTAAGGTCTTGAAAACACCACGACGATCTGTGCTTTCCTCAAGCAAAAAAAAATAATGCTACTGCTCTTTGTAATCCTTTTTTTTTTTTTTGAGACTTTACAGCCAGTGCACAATTTTTTTTAAGACGAAGGGAAAAGATTCCTTTATTTCTTAGTTGGAACAGCTTAAGCAAGAACTTAAGAGGAAAGTAGGTCAACTGACCTACTTTTTCCCTCTTTTAGAAATTTTTGCATTTGGGATCCGGGTTAGTGGGAAATTTCCACTCCACATTCTGCTCGGGAGAGGAGAATCAGCCATCTGACTTGACATGATGGATCTGCGACATGCCAACCATCCTTCCAAATGACCCGTGTGTTACTCTCACAGCTTTCAAAACACATTTCAAGATAGGGATCATAGTCATAATGTATAAAAAAAAAATTCAGATTTGTGTTTTTGAGGGGAGGCTACATAAGTATCTTACATTTATTCAGTCATTTGATGTCACCTTTTTCATTGCTTCTAAGTGACAACGGTGGCACAGCCTCAGGGTGGGAGGCCACCACGGACAGATTCAAATCCTAACAGGCATCTCCAAAGGCTACCGTGTTTATTTATTCCCTATAACAAATGGAAGCCGGGAATGTTTTAAAACACTTTATAAATATTATACACTTAATCCTCATAACATCACTACAAGTTGGGTACTATTACTTTCTCCACCTCCCACGTCCCTTCAGCAATTCCTTGCTTAACATGGATTCAGCACCTGGGTCCTCGTTGCCCGGGTCCCCAACTCTGGCTGCCACCTCTCGACGGGCTCCAAGGCCTCACCTTTCCCCATCCTCCCACTGACCGTGGACACCACACCCGGGGCCTCAGCTGGCTCCCTCTCTCCATCTCAGCCCCAGAAATGCAAGCTGCTGAGCTAATCCCAAAGGCCAAACAGGACATCCCCGGATTCTCCCTCTAGCGGGGCCAGGAGACTGACTAGCAGCAGCTCCACTGCACAAGGTCACGGAATGAGCAGGGGTGAGATTCTGAATAAAGAACTCGAGCTGAGTCTGAAAGAGGCTCGACTGACCATGCAGTAGGGGACAGTGAATCCAGAAGGAAGACCTTGGGGCCCCAATCTCCCTCCCTGGGTGGCGGTATATTCAAGGAACCGCCCAAATAGAGGCGGCAAGACCAGGATCCAGAAGGCCTGCCTCGTGTTCCCGCATCTTGCTCCTGGGCGAGCTGGGTGCTAGGGGTCGGGGTCTCGAGCTCTCTGGGCCTGAGCATGGTCACCTGCAGAAAGCAAACCGTGCCCTGGTCAAGAGCCGTTGAGAGTCCCGTGAGCTGGCGTGCACGAGGCCACCCTGCCCATGGGCACGGCTGCGCGAACACGTGAGGCGGTGCAGCAGCAACTGCAGGGAGGCCCCGACGGCCGCGCCCGCCACCAGCCCAAGGCCTGCCCGCCCAGGGTGCTGCCTCCCGGAGGACAGCCAGCCTGATGACTGCCGTCCTCCTGCCACTCCTGGAGGAGCCATCGGAGGGGTCTCTGCCGCCTGCCCCTCTCCACTCCTAGACCAAAACCACCACCAGCAGTAGAGAAGTGCGCAAGGGGAGGAAGGCCACGGCCATGGAGAAAAGAACACCCTTCATCCTCAGCCCCGGACCCCAGGTACCCACTAGTGGCGCGCCCCACGGTCCCCAGGGCACCTGATCCCCCGAGAAAGCCCAGGGAGGCGCAGCAGGAGCAGAGCCCGTGGTCCTGGAGGGACGCAGCAGGCGTGCGCTCGAGTCACGCTGCATCCCAGGGACAGAGAACCTAGTGGTCCCCGTTCCCCCCCGGGTGTGCGCTGGCATCCAGGCTGCGACCCCAAAATGCTTGGTGTTCTCTTGCAGTGAAGCGCATCTCTTCGCACGTGCTCACCCAGGCCCCGGCTCTGTCCTCGTTCACATAACCCTTTCTCAAGACAGAACTCCAGAGACTGAGGAGCGGCGGCTCTGTCCTCCCATCTATCCCACACTGGGGCGTCCCTTTTCCAAGACACACATCCCCTGGTGTGGTCCCTAAAAATGACCACAGCGACCTCTGCTTCCCCGCCCTCCCTCCACACATTTAGATGCACTGCAATCAAGAGCAAGCGAATGAGCACGGGGTGTCATGCCGTATGTTGGCAAACCGAACTCCAATAAAAAAAATACAAAAAGAAAAAAAAAAGAGCAAGGTGAACAAGGGGTCTGGAGGCGTGGGCCATTCCAGAAGCCTGCAGCTCTAGGACCTTCCACGTTCCTGGACTCTCAATATGCTCGGCAGCCACAGTGCGGAAAGGTAGCACGCAGTGCCCCTTGCACTTGGGAGCTCAGGCTTTGTGTGCGAGGCCACCCCTGACCGTGGGGCTCCCTACAGGCCGCATGGTCTATGTGGGGGGTCCCTCCTCCCCGGTGGAGCCCCCACTTTGTGCTTTGCCTGGAAAGGCATGACCAGAACACTCTACCTGAACGCCAGGCTCAAGACACATGCCCAGGGCCCGAGCAGGGTTCACCAACACCAACCACGTCAGCCGCTGCCCAGCACCGTCCCCCCAAGCCCGAGGGCAAGCTGCGAGACAGCCAGGAAGTTGTCACCAAGACAATAACCACGGGTCACACTGTGACCACTCTCCGAGGAGAGAAAACCGGAGGAGAAATGGGTCTCCCTGAGTCAGTGCTCAGACAGAGGATGTTCTTAATAATTTTAGATCCATGCTGAAGTCCAAAAATAGATTTTTTTTCCCCCAAAGCCAAGATCACATGCACCAGGTTTCCTCAGGAGTATTTTTGGAGAACTAGAAGTCTCTCTTACAACCCCTGGAACATTTAACAACGAACAAAGGAGGAAGGAGGGATAACTTTACCACTTTCTCTTTTTAACAGAGGAGATGACTGCGAGGGCCTTGGTCCCAGCGGGAAGCCCATTCTCCTGCCCCTCTCCCCGCCTCCCCGCACCCCTGCGCTCTGGTCCCCAGCGTGGGCAGGGCCTCTGGGGAGGACAGACATCAGCGCCCACCCCGCCATGGCTCATCACGGGGGACAAAACACATCTGTTGGCTTATCTTCATGAGTCCCGCAAAGTCAGGGTTAAAATCCCAATTTCAGAGATGGGGATTAAAAGTACACACCCAAGGTCACAGAGCTGCTAGGTTCTAGAGTGGGCCCGTGTCTTCAGATGCCTTGTCCGCACTGCTCTTTGGAGTGTCGACACACCCCACTGTGTTTGAGGGAAGGAATTAGGAGTCAGAGTGGTTGGTTGCTTTTAACCTGCACCCAGGGGATCCCTGGGTGGCTCAGCGGTTTGGCGCCTGCCTTTGGCCCAGGGCGCGATCCTGGAGTCCTGGGATCGAGTCCCACGTCGGGCTCCCGGCATGGAGCCTGCTTCTCCTCCTGTGTCTCTGCCTCTTTCTCTCTCTCTCTCTCTGTGTCTATCATAAATAAAAATAAATAAATCTTTAAAAAAAAAAAATAACCTGCACCCAAAATCCAGCTGAACTCGGGCGCCCGGGGGGCTCAGTCGGTTGAGTGTCCAGCTCTTGATTTCGGCTCAGGCCATGATCTTGGGGTCGTGGGATCATACATTCTCCACTTAGAGTCTGTTTGAGATTCTCTCCCTCCCACGCCCTCCTCTCCTCCTCGCTCTCATGCTTATGCTCTCTCTCTCTCTCTCTCAAATAAATTTTTTTTTGAATATTTAAAACCCAGCTGAGTTAACTAGGAACATTCTACCCAGGAAAAAACAGATTTATAGTGGGGTTGTAACAGATTACATTATCAGCTCAAACTCTCCTCTGCTCCCTGTCTTCACAACCTTGGACACACAGCGTGGCCGGTCCTTACAGGATACACTTTCCCACCCCAAACTCTGTGACATATAGTGGCCAATGTCATGAGGCAAAAGTAACGGGGTCCTGCTTCAAAGAGGAGGTTCATAAGCCGAGAAGGCCACTTGCCCTCTGGCCCCTGGGAGGAGCGTGGTAGATTCAGGGAGCAGAAGTGCCCCTGCTAAGACATCTGGCTGAGACCAGTTGAGAGCAGAGCCCCCAGCCAACCCCCTAGGAGGCAAAGACCCCCTAACAGTTAAAAGGGTGCGGGCTGCCCGTGGGCAGGATGGGCAGCAGACCCATCCCAGGAAGGACTGGTGGGGCGCCGGGGCGGGGGGGGGCCTCAAGGATGCAGTTAAAGAATGCCTCCCCTGGGGAAGAAGTTGGAGCACATCAGGAGTTCCAGACTTTGGGATTTTGGGGATGAGCAAAGTTACTCTCAAGAATTTGGAAACCAGGAGTCCTGGATGGCTCAGCTGCTGGGCATCTGCCTTTGGTCACCATCCTGGGTCCTGGGATTGAGTCTCAAATCGGGCTCCCCACGGGGAGCTTCTCCCTCTGCCTGTGTCTCTGCCTCTTTCTCTGGGTCTCTCAGGAATAAATAAATAAAATCTTTTTTTTTTTAAAAAAAAAAAAAAAGGACAACTGAAGATATCTTTATAAAAATAAAAATAAAATAAAAAATCACATTTTTTTTTCATCCAGGTAGAAGGGAAAAGTAGAGATGGAGTTGAGGAGCTCTGCGATGCCTCCCCTGCGGGCTGCCACACACGCTGCAGGCCCCCCGGGCCCCTGGCCCAAGCCTCCCCCGCAGAACAGCGGAGCTGCACTAAGAGGCTGCCCTCGAGCTTCCAGGATTCCAATGGACCGAGGAAAAGGAAAGCAGCAATTCAGAGGCCGCTCTCTCGGGGCTGCAGGGACACATACCTGGGACAGAGGCGAGAAGCAGGGACCCCCTCGGGACTGGCTGGGGGATGTGTGGCTCAGCCACCCGGTGAATGGTGACTCTCTTCTTTTTGGGCCCTAAAGAGCCTCTCCATCCTGTAGGATATGTGGAGGCCTGAAGGAAGGGGGTTGCAAGTGGACAGCTCCAGCTTAACCTCACTCATCAGACCCTGAGGAGACCCACACACTGACCAGGACCCAGGGCAGAGAAGCAATGGCTGCCCTTTGGGACTGGGAAGACTGGGATCTCATCTGACACTTCATTCCCACCTTCATTCATTCTTCCTGCAGACACTTAACTATGGTGAGCACTCGGGGCAAAAATGAACAAGGTCCTTAGTTTTGCAGGCTTACACACAGGTAGAGCAGATGACAGCAAATAATAAGGTGAATATCGATTGGGTGAGCACTCTTAAAGAGGGACGCATAGTGGGTGAGAGCAACTGTTAAAGGCTGCTTTAGATAAAGATTCAGGAAAGATCTCTCCCAGAAGGGGATATTTGAGATGAGAAATAAGAATGCAGCATCCATGCAAAAAGCTAGGAAAACAGCAATGCCAAGCAGCTCAGAAATAAGTGCAAAGGGCCTGGGGTAGAAAAGAAAATGGCTTGTTTGAGACAGAAAAAGAAAAAAAAAGTCAGAGCTGTGGAAGCAAGGTGGACAAGGGGAAAATTGTGCTAGGAGGCCAGAGCAGGAAGCCTGGAGTTTGAGATTCCTTGCAAATATAAACAGAAGGAAGCAGTGCGTATTAAGCAGGAAAGTAACAGGATCTGATTTATCTTTAAAATATACTCTCAGGGGATCCCTGGGTGGCGCAGCGGTTTGGCGCCTGCCTTTGGCCCAGGGCGCGATCCTGGAGACCCGGGATCGAATCCCACATCGGGCTCCCGGTGCATGGAGCCTGCTTCTCCCTCTGCCTGTGTCTCTGCCTCTCTCTCTCTCTCTCTGTGACTATCATAAATAAATAAAAATTTTTTAAAAAAATTAAAAATAAATAAATAAATAAAAATAAAATAAAATATATTCTCAGGATGCTGTGCGAAGAATAAATTGTAGAGGGGCCCGAGTGAAACAGGCAGACTGGTGAAGACACCCTTGCACAACCAGGTGGTGTCTCTGTGACCTCCATGACCTTGGGCAGTCCCTGAACAATGCTACATCTCAGCCACCCCAGCTGTAGGGTGGCTACCACCTACACTTCATGGTTCACAAGCTTTTTGGGCTCCTGAAGCTGCGGATGGAGGTGCACACGGCCTTGCTCACCCCTGCACTCCTGCTGCCTTCCCTGGAGCCGGAGCCACGCCCACACCTTGCCCATGACGGCCTCCCCATGAGCCCTGAAGAGTGTGCAGTCATTAGTGCCCATCACGACACTGGGGTCAGCTCTCCATCTGGAGGGAACTGGAAACACCTGGAAGCTGGCCAGGAAGCAGGTGGGGAGTTGACATTGCAAGGGGAGACAAGACCAAGGCCAGGGTGCGGGCTGGCGAAGCTCCCAGGAGGCCGGAAGAAGAGACGTGAAGGCACTCAGGGGTCTGATGGATACGAACTGTGGCAGAAGAGATCAATTCTACCCCGGGGAGTCCACAGGCAAACCTGGGCTCAGCACTGATAAGGGAGGGACGACTCAGGGAGCAAGGCCGCAGGCAGCTGACCCAAAGAAGCTGGCAGTGTGGCCAGGCTGCTGGGGGACACGAGCCCCTGGGGAGCAGAGAGGAGATGTCTCGGGCAAGTGTCTCCTGGATAAGCCAGCACCCAGGGGACCAGCCCGCCGTCTGGGGACACACGAGCAAGCTCAGCTCAGATCACCTGAGCCTGGCCCATTCCCGAAGAACTGCCTGGTTGATTCAAAAACTTACAAATAAACAATACATGCTTATTTGTTTTCAGCTCCTGGGTTTTGGGGTGATTTGTTACGTAGCAATAGCTAACTGATCCAGACAAGTCTGGTGGCCGGTAGCAACTCCCGTTTCCCCGTAGCAAGTCTCTGCTGAAATCGCAATCCTGTTTCCCTGTTTGAGGCCGCTGCAGGTTCAGATCACTGGACTGGGGTCAGGAGCTTGAGGTATGTTCTTGAACATGACCTCACAAGTCTATTGGTGATGTTAGGAAAACCTCCTCCCCGATCTGGACCTGTGTCCTTTTCTATGAAACGGAGAGTTAGGTAGTTCCAGGGAGCCTTCCGGCTCTCATGCTCTATGCTTGGGTGGCTCTGACCTCTTCATTCAGCCATTCGGTCCTCTGATCAACAAGTGTTTGTTCGGAGCCTGCCATGTGCTGGCCCACGGTCAGGATCAGGGATGCGGGCTCAGACAACAAGACGTGGGCCCTGCCCAGCAGGAGCTCATGGTACACGGAGAGCTCACTGTCTTGTGAGTACAGAGAAGACCTCTGAGGAGCCCCTGATGGCCAAGGAGGCTGTGAGTGAAAGCAGTGGGCAAGAGCGTGGTCCTCCCTCCCCAACAGAGAGCGGGGAATGCACATTTGGGATCCCCGGCGCCTCCAGTCCCCTGGACTCCTGCTCAGAGATGTTTGCCTGGGTCCCTAAGGCCTTGATGAAGGCCACTCAGTAGTTCAGCTCATGCCCTGGAGGAATCAAAACCTGTGCCTTGAACTCAGCACATTTAACGAGCAAACAGAGGACAGCCGTGGGACCTCTCTCCACCCAGGCGACCCGGGAGAGCCAATCCCTAGAGCTGGGAGACTGGCCGGTCTATGTGGGGGTGGCACGGAAATACCAAGGTCCAAAGTCCTCAACTCCCCCTGATGCCAGCAGCCCTTCAGGACCTCCTCCCGACCTCAGAGAGAGGCAGACATGGAAACTGTCTGCTCCAGGGGCCCGGTAAGCCATCCTACCATGGAACCAGGGGGCGATGGATTTGGTGTTCCTCTCAAAGCCAGCTCGGCGAGGCAGCTGCTCCTCCTTAAACCAGCGGACAATGACTTCCCTGGACACGGGTCTCAGTGGGCGCTCCCAAGTCCTGCTGAGAAGGGAGAGGAAGTGTGGAGACTCAGGAGGGGAGGGGAGGGGAGGGCAGAGGACAGAGGAGGAGAGGGGAGGGAAGGGCACTATGAGGATGAGTAATGCCCACGCTCGTGCCTGTGGCCAGAATGGAGTCCAGGTGCATGAAGCCACTTTGCAGATGATAATACACCAAATATTCTTATTTTTCCCAAAAGAGCATTGTTATCACTTGCTTTGAAAAAAGTCACACAGGTGGGCATGGAGAAGAGGACGGGAGGGATGTCTGAGGGAAAGAAAAGGCATTTTTCCCCCTCTAGACCTGCAGGGCACAAGCATCGGCATCCACGAAGGAAGAGCCTCATATACCCGGAGTAGCAGACCCACCTGGAGAGGCCACTCCCCAGCCTCCCTCCAGGGGGCCCGTGTGTAGAATGGATGTCCCCAAGATTATTCACTAAGGGCATCCTTGGTAATAACCAAAGATTTCAAACAACTTAATGTTAAAACATTAACAGAGTTTCTGATAAATCATTTCTAGCTCATCTGTGGAGTAGAATACGATGCAGCTATAAAAAAGGAAAACTGGACCAGGGTGCCTGGCAGGCTCAGTCAGTGGAGCACAGGATGCTTGGTCTGGGAATGCTGAGTTCAAGCACCGCATCGGGTGTAGAGATTACTTAAAAAAGAAAATCTTTTGGGACGCCTGGGTGGCTCCGTGCTTGATAGTCTACCTTTGGCTCAGGTCATGGTCCTGGAGACCCGGGATCAAGTCCCACATCGGGCTCCCTGCATGGAGCCTGCTTCTCCCTCTGCCTGTGTCTCTGCCTCTCTCTCTCTCTGTGTGTCTCTCATGAATAAATAAATAAAAT
>JAEUCK010003764.1:0-24253 GCA_017311455.1 Otocyon megalotis megalotis | reverse complement strand
GGTACAGTTTAGGTTTAGGGTTAGGTTTAGGGTTAGGGTTACCATACAGGGTAGGGTTAGCGGTAGGGTTAGGGTTAGGTTTAGCGTTACCGTAAAGGTTAGGGTCAAGGTTAGGGTTAGGTTTAGGTTTAGGGTTGTGTTACAGGTTAGCGTTAGGGTTAGGTTTGGTTTAGGGTTTGGGTTAGTGTTACATTACAAATTAGGTTTATGGTTAGGTTTAGGGTTAGGTTTATGGTATATGTTAGCGTGAAAATAGGGTTAGGGTTAGGTTTATTTTACTGTACATGTTTTTGTAGGGTTAGGGTTAGGGTTAGGTTTGGGTTAGTGTTTGGTTTAGGGGTAGGTTAGATTTAGGGTACAGGTCATGGTTAGGGTTAGGGTTAGTGTTACGGTACAGGCTAGGGTTAGTGTTAGGGTTAGGTTTACGGTACTGGTTAGCATTAGGGCTAGGGTTAGGGTTAGGGTTACGGTTACGGTAGTGCTTAGAGCTAGGCTTAGTGTTGGGGTTAGAGTTACGGTTAGGGTTACGGTACAGGGTAGGGATACATTTATGGCTAGGTTTAGGGTTAGGGTTAAGGTTAGGTTTAGGGTAAGGTATTGGGTTAGGGTTAGGGTTAGTGTTACAGTACAGGTTAGGGTTAGGGTTAGTGTTAGGGTTAGGTTTGCCATAGATTTTAGGGTTAGGGTTAGGGAACAAGTTAGGTTTAGAGAATGGGTTACGGTTAGGGTTAGGGTTATGGTGCAGGTAAATGGTTAGGGTTAGGGTTAAGGTTACGGTCCAGGGTAGGTTTAGGTTTTGGGTTACGTTTAGGGTTACGGTACAATTTATGGTTAGGGTTAGTGTTAGGGTTAGGGTTACGGTAGGTTAGTGTTAGGGTTAGGGTTAGGGTTAGGGTTAGTCTTAGGGTTAGGGTTACGGTAATGGCTAGCATAAGGGTTAGGGGTAAGGTTAGGGTTACGGTTACGGTAGTCCTTAGAGTTAGGCTAAGTGTTGGGTTTAGGGTTACGGTTAGGGTTACGGTACAGGTTAGGGATACATTTACGGTTAGGTTTAGGGTTAGGGTTAAGGTTAGGTTTAGGGTTAGTGTTACAGTACAGGTTAGGGTTAGGGTTAGTGTGGGGTTAGGGTTAGGTTTGCCATAGATTTTAGGGTTAGGGTTAGGGTTAGGGGACAGCTTAGGTTTAGAGATAAGGTTAAGTTTAGGGTTAGGGTTACCGTGCAGGTAAATGGTTAGGGTTAGGGTTAAGGTTACGGTCCAGGGTAGGTTTAGGGTTTGGGTTAGGTTTAGGGTTACGGTACAATTTATGGTTAGGGTTTGTGTGAGGGTTAGGGTTAGGGTACAGGTTAGGTTTAGAGCTAGGTTTAGGGTTAGGGTTAGGGTTATGGTATAGTGTAGGGTTATGTTTAGGTTTAGGATACAAGTAAGGGTTGGGGTTAGCATTAGGGTTAGGGTTATGGTATACGATAGTGGTATGTTTAGGGTTAGGGTTAGTGTTAAGTTTAGGGTTAGGATTAGGGATAGGGTTACGGTACAGGTTAGAGTTAGAGCTAGGGTTAGGGTTAGGTTTAGGGTACAGGTTAGGTTTAGGCTTGGGGGTAGTGTTATTGTTACGGTACATGTTAGGGTTAGGGTTAGTTTTAGGGTTAGGGTTAGGTTTGCCATAGAGTTTAGGGTAATGGTTAGGGTTAGTGTGCAGGTTAGGTTTAGAGCTACGGTTAGGGATAGGGTTAGGTGTACTGTACAGTGTAGGGTTAGGGTTAGGTTTAGTGTTAGTTTACGATACAAGTTAGGGTTAGCGTTAGAGTTAGGGTTAAGGTACAGGTTAGTGTTAGGGTTAGGATTAGGGTTAGGTTTAGTGTTAGGGTTAGGGTTACAGTACAGGTTAGGGTTAGGGGTAGGGTTACGGTACATGTTAGGGTTATGGTTATGGTTAGGGTTATGGTACACGTTAGGTTTAGGGTTAGGGTTAGTGTTACAGACAGGTAAGGGTTACTTTTTGGATTAGGGTTAGGGTTAGGGTTAGGGTTAGGGTTGCCGTACAGGTGTGGGTTAGTGTTACTGGTAGGATTAGGGTTCGTGTTGGGTTTACGGTACAGGTTAGGGTGACGGTGCGGTTTAGGGTTACGGTACAGGTGAGGGTTAGTGTTAGGTTTATGGTTAGGGTTAGGTTGAGGGTTACGGTACAGGTTAGGGTTAGGGTTAGGGTTAGGGTTAGGGCTAGGGTACAGGTAAGGATTAGGGTTAGGGGTAGTGTTAGGGTGAGGGTTAGTGTTACAGTACAGGTTATGGTTAGGTTTAGTTTTAGGGTTAGGGTTAGAATTGGGGTACAGTTTAGGTTTGAATTAGGGTTAGGTTTAGTGTTAGGGTTACGGTACTGTTTAGGGTTAGGTTTAGGGTTACGGTACAGGGTAGGGTTAAGGTTAGGTTTAGGGTTAGGGTTAGTGTGAGGGTATGGTACAATTTAGGGTTATGTTTAGGGTTAGGGTTAGGGTTAGGGATATGGTTAGGGTTACAGTACAGGTTACGGTTAGGGTTGGGGGTAGATTTATGGTGCAGCTAAGGGTTAGAGTTAGGGTTAGCGTTAGGGTTAGGGTTACGGTACATTTTAGGGGTAAGTTTAGGATTAAGGTGAGGGTTACGGTAGTGGTTAGGGTTAGGGTTAGGGTTGGATTTAGGGTTACATTTAGGGTTACAGTACAGGTTAGCGTTAGGTTAAAGGTAGGGTTAAGTGTAGGGGTAGGGCTAGGTTTAGGTTTACGGTACAGGTTAGGGTTAGGGTTAGGTTTAAGTTTAGGGTTAGGGATAGGGTTATGGTTAGTGTTAAGTTTACAGTACAGGTTAGGGATAGGGTTAGGGTTACGGTACAGGTTAGGGTTAGGTTTCGGATTACGGACAGGTTACAGTTGGGGTTAGGTTTAGGGTTAGGGTTAGGGCTACGGTTAGATTAATGGTACAGTTTAGGTTTAGGGTTAGGTTTAGGGTTAGGGTTACCATACATGTTAGGGTTAGCGGTAGGGTTAGGGTTAGGTTTAGCGTTACCGTAAAGGTTAGGGTCAAGGTTAGGGTTAGGTTTAGGTTTAGGGTTGTGTTACAGGTTAGCGTTAGGGTTAGGTTAGGTTTAGGGTTTGGGTTAGTGTTACGTTACAAATTAGGTTTATGGTTACGTTTAGGGTTAGGTTTATGGTATATGTTAGCGTGAAAATAGGGTTAGGGTTAGGTTTATTGTTACTGTACATGTTTTTGTAGGGTTAGGGTTAGGGTTAGGTTTGGGTTAGTGTTTGGTTTAGGGGTAGGTTAGATTTAGGGTACAGGTCATGGTTAGGGTTAGGGTTAGGGTTACGGTACAGGCTAGGGTTACTGTTAGGGTTAGGGTTACGGTACTGGTTAGCATTAGGGTTAGGGGGTTAGGGTTACGGTTATGGTTACGGTAGTGCTTAGAGTTAGGCTTAGTGTTGGGGTTAGGGTTACGGTTAGGGTTACGGTACAGGTTAGGGATACATTTACGGTTAGGTTTAGGGTTAGGGTTAAGGTTAGGTTTAGGGTAAGGTTTTGGGTTAGGGTTAGGGTTAGTGTTACAGTAGAGGTTAGGGTTAGGGTTATGTTAGGTTAGGGTTAGGTTTGCCATAGATTTTTGGGTTAGGGTTAGGGTACAGGTTAGGTTTAGAGATAGGGTTAAGGTTAGGGTTAGGGTTACGGTGCAGGTAAATGGTTAGGGTTAGGTTAAGGTTACGGTCCAGGGTAGGTTTAGGGTTTGGGTTAGGTTTAGGGTTACGGTACAATTTATGTTTAGGGTTAGTGTTAGGGTTAGGGTTACGGTACAGGTTAGTGTTAGGGTTAGGGTTAGGGTTAGTCTTAGGGTTAGGGTTACGGTACAGGTTAGTCTTAGGGTTAGGGTTAGGGTTACGGTACAGGTTAGCATTAGGGTTAGGGTTAGGGTTATGGGACAGTTTAGGGTTATTCTTATGTTTAGGGTTAGTGTTATGGTACAGGTTATGGTTAGTTTTAGGGTTAGGGTTAGTGTTACGGTACACGTTTGTGTTAGGGTTAGGGTTAGGGTTACGGTACAGTTTAGGGTTAGGGTTAGGGTTAGGGTTAGGGTACAGCTTACTTTTAGAATTAGGGTTAGGTTTAGGTTTAGGGTAGCGGTACAGGTTAGGGTTAGGGTAGGGTTACGGTACAGGATAGGGTTAGGTTTAGGGTTAGCGTAGGTACTAGTTATGTTTAGGGTTAGGGTTTTGTTAGGGTTAGAGTTACGGTACAGGTCAGGGTTTGGGTTAGGGTTAGGATAAGGGCTAGGGTTAGGGTTACGGTACAGGTTAGGGTTAGTCTTATGTTTAGGGTTAGTGTTATGGTACAGGTTATGGTTAGTTTTAGGGTTAGTGTAGTGTTACGGTACAGGTTTGGGTTAGGGTTAGGGTTAGTGTTACGGTACAGGTTAGGGTTAGAGTTAGGGTTAGGTTAGGATTACGGTACAGGTTAGGGTTAGGTTTACGGTACAGGTTAGGGTTAGTGTTAGGGTTAGGTTTACGTTTCAGTTTGGGTTAGGGTTAGAGTTAGGGTTACGGTACAAGTTAGGGTTATGGTTAGGTATAGGGTTAGGGTTACGGTATAGGTTAGTGTTAGGGTTTGGTTTAGGTTTAGTGTTACAGTACAAGTTAGGGTTAGGGTTAGGTTTAGGCTTATGGTTAGGGTTAGGGTTACGGTAACGTTAAGGGTTAGGTCGAGGATTGGGGTTAGGGTTACGGTGCAGTTTAGGGTTAGGGTCAGTGTTAGGGTGAGGTTTAAGTTTGCCATAGAGGTTAGGGTAAGGGTTAGGGTACTGGTCAGGTTTGGAGTTAGAGTTAAGGATAAGTTTAGGGTTACGGTACAGGTTAGGGTTAGGGTTACGCTTACGGAACAGTTTAGGTTTATGTTAGGTTTAGGGTTAGGGTTAGGGTTAGGGTTGAATTTATGGTAACGTTTAGGTTCAGATTGAGGTTTAAGGTTAGGGTTACCGTAGAGGTTAGTGTTAGTGCTAGGGTTAGGGTTAGGTTTAAGGTTACAGTACAGGTTAGTGTCAGTGTTAGGGTTAGAGTTAGGGTTAGGGTTGCGGTACAGGTTAAGGTTAGGGTTAGGTTAGTTTTAGGTTAACGGTTAGGGTTATGTTACAGGATACAGTTAGGGTTAGGGTTACAATACAGGTTAGGTTTACGGTTAAGTATAGGGTTAGGTTTACGGTATAGGTTAGCGTGAATTAGGGTTAGGGTTAGGTTTAATGTTACTGTACTTGTTAGGGTTACATTTAGGGTTAGGATAAGGGTTAGGGTTAGGGTTATGGTACAGGTTAGGTTAGGTTTAGGGTTAGGGTTACGGTACTGGTTAGCATTAGGGATAGGTTAGGGTTAGGGTTACGGTACAAGTTAGATTTAGGGTTAGGGTTAGTGTTAGCATTAGGGTTACGGTTACGGTACAGGTTAGAGTTTGGGTTAGGGTTAGGGTTACGGTACAGCTTAGGGTTAGTGTTGGGGTTAGGGTTGCGTTACAGGTTATGATTAGTGTTAGGTTTAGGGTTACAGTACAGTTTAGGTTTAGGGTTGGGGTTAGGGTTAGGATTACGGTTACGGTAGAGGTTATGGTTAGGTTTAGGGTTATGGTACTGGTTAGGGTTAGGGTTATGGTTACAGTAAATGTTAGGGTTCCTGTTAGAGTTAGGGTTTCAGTACATATTAGGGTTAGGGGAGTGTTAGGGTTACAGTACAGGTTAGGGTTAGGGTTAGGGTTACGGTTACGGTACAGGTTAGGTTTAGGGTTAGGGTTAGGGTTAGGTTTAGGTTTACGGTAGTGGTTAGGGTTAGGCTTAGGGTTGGCTTTAGGGTTAAGTTTATGGTTACGGTATAGGTTAGGGTTATGGTTCAGGTTAGGGTTAGGTTTAGGTTTACGGTAGTGGTTAGGGTTAGGCTTAGGGTTGGCTTTAGGGTTAAGTTTATGGTTACGGTACAGGTTAGGGTTATGGTTCAGGTTAGGGTTAGGTTTAAGTTTAGGGTTAGGTTTAGGTTTACAGTACAGGTTAGGGTTAGGGTTGCAGTTAAGGTTACATTTAGGGATAGGTTTAGGTTTAGTGTTAGGTTTACGGTACAGGTTAGGTTTAGGGATAGGGTTCGGGTTACCGTGCAGGTTAGGGGTAGGCTTAGGGTTAGTGTTAGGTTTAGGGTTGCGGTACAGGTTAGGTTTAGAGTTACGGTTAGGGTCACCGGACAGGTTAGAATTAGGGTTAGGATTAGGGTTAGGGTTAGAGTTACCGTATAGGTTAGTGTCAGGGTTAGGGTTAGGGTTAGGGTTAGGTTTATGGTTAGGGTTAGGGTTAGGTTTAGGGTTAGGGTTACCGTTCAGGTTAGGGTTAGGGTTAGGCTTTGGGTTACCGTTCAGGTTAGGGGTAGTGTTAGGGTTAGTGTTAATGTACATTTTAGTGTCAGGGTTAGGGTTAGCGTTAGGGTTAGGGTTACGGTTAGGGTTGCTGTAAAGGTTAGTGTTAGTGTTATGGTTATTGTTACCATACAGTTTAGGGTTATGCTTAGTGTTTGCGTTACGTTTGCGGTACAGGTTAGGGTTAGGGTTAGGGTATGGGTTACCGTAAATGTTAGGGTTAAGTTTTGGGTTAGGGTTAGGTTTTCGGTACAGGTTAGGGTTAGGATTAGCGTTAGGGTAGGGTTACGTTTAGGGTTGCGGTACAGGTTAGGCTTAGGGTTAGGGTTAACGTACACGTTAGGTTTAGGTTTTCGGTTAGGGTTAGGTTTGCGGTACAGGTTTTGGTTAGTGTTAGGTTTAGGGTTATGGTACAGGTTAGCATTAGGGATGGGGTTGGGGTTAGGGTTGCAGTACAGTTTAGATTTAGGGTTAGGGTAAGGGTTAGGGTTGTGGTACAGATTAGGTTTAGTGTAAGTGTTGTGGTACAGGTTAGCATTAGGGTTAGGGTTAGTGTTAGAGTTACGGTACATGTTAGGGTTAAGGTTAGGGTTAAGGTTAGGGATAGGGATAGGGTTAGTTTTACTATTAGGTTTACGGTTCAGGTGAGTGATTGGATTAGGATTAGGGTTACCGTACAGGAAATGTTTAGGGTTAGGGTTTGTTTGAGGGTTGCGGTACAGGTTAGGATTAGGGTTAGGGTTAGGGTTTGGTTAACTCTACAGTTATGGTTAGCGTTAGGGTTAGGGTCAGGGTTGCTGTACAGGTTAGGTTTAGGTTTAGGATTCCGGAAAAGGTAAGCATTGGTGTTAGGGTTAAGGTTAGAGTTATGATACAGGTTAGGGTTAGGGTTTGGGTTAGGTTTAGTGTTACGGTACAGGTTAGTGTTAGGTTTAGGTTTACTCTACTGGTTACGGTTAGGGTTAGGTTTAGGTTTACGGTACAAGTTACGGTTTGGGAAGGGTTAGGTTTAGGGTTACGTTATAGTTTAGCATAATGGTTAGTGTTAGGGTTAGGTTGAGGGTTACGGTACAGGTTAGGGTTAGGGTTATTGTAAGGGTTAGGGTTAGGTTTAGGTTTACCGTATAGGTTAGGGTTAGGTTTAGGGTTAGGGTTAGAGTTACGGTACAGATTAGGGTGAGGGTTAGGTTTAATGTTAGGTTTAGGGTTAGGGTATGGGACAGGATAGGTTTATGTTTAGCGTTAGGGTTAGTGTAAGGGTTAGGGTTAGTGTTATGGTACACGTTAGGGTTAGGGTTAGTGTTAGGTTTTGGGTTAGGTTTGCCATAGATGTTTGGGTTAGGGTTAGGGTTAGGGACAGGTTAGGTTTAGAGTTAGGGTTAAGATTAGGGTTAGGGTTATGGAACAAGTTAGGGTTTGGGTTAGTGTTAGAGTTAGGTTTACGGTACAGGTTAGTGTTTGGGGGAGGGTTAGGGTTAGGGTTACGGTACAGTTTATGGTTAGGGTTATGGGTAGGGTTACGTTACAGGTTAGGGTTAGGGTTAAGGTTAGGGTTAAGGTACAGGTTAGGGTTAGGTTTCAGTACAGGCTACCATTAGGGTTAGTGTTAGGGTTACCATACAGGTTAGGGTTAAGGTTAGGGTTAGGGTTAGGGTTACGGAACAAGTAAGGTTTACGGTTAGGTTAAGTGTCACGGTACAGGGAAGGGTTACGGTTAGGGTTAGGGTTAGTGTTACGGTTACGGTTGTGGAACAGTTTTGGGTAAGGGTTACGTGTAGGGTTAGGCTTAGGGTTAGGTTTACTGTTCAGGGTAGGGTTAGGGTTAGTTTTAGGGTTAGGTTTACGGTACAAATTAGGGATTGGTTTAGGGTTAGTGTTAGGATTACGGTTACGGTACAGGTTTGGGTTACGGTTAGTGGTATGGTTACGGTACAGTTAAGTGATAGGGTAGGGTAAGCGTTATGGTTAGGGTTAGGGTTAGGGTAGGGTTAGGGTTAGGGTTAGGGATAAGGTTAGGTTTAGGGTTAGGGTTACGGTCACGGTACAGTTTAGGGTTAGGGTTATGGTTAGGGTTAGGTTGAGGGTTAGGGTTAAGTTTACGGTAGTGGTTAAGGTTAGGCTTAGCGTTGGGGTTAGGGTTACGGTTAGGTAACACTTACGGTACAGGTAAGTGTTACGGTTAGGGTTAGGGTTAGGGGTAAGCTTAAGTTTAGGTTTCGGGTTAGGTTACAGTACAGGTTCGGTTTTGGGTTGGGGTTAAGGTTAGGGTTAGGGATAGGTTTAGGTTTAGTGTTAGGGTTATGGTACAGGTTAGGTTTAGGGTTAGGGTTAGGGTTAACCTACAGGTTAGGGTTAGGCTTAGGGATAGCGTTAGGTTTAGGGTTGCGGTAAAGTTAGGGTTAGGGTTCTGTTAGGGTTACTGTACAGGTTAGAGTTAGGGTTAGGGTTAGGGTTAGGGTTACCGTACTGGTTAGGGTTAGGCTTAGGGTTAGGTTTAGGTTCGTGGTACAGTTTAGGGTTAGCATTAGGGTTAGAGTTACTGTACAGGTTAGGGTAGGTTTAGGGTTAGGGTTAGGGTCACGGTACAGGTTAGCATTAGGGTTGGGGTTAGGGTTTAGGATTGCGGGTCAGTTTAGATTTAGGGTTAGGGTTACAGTACAGGTTATCATTAGGTTTGGGGTTATGGTTACGGTTACGGTTCAGGTTATGGTTAGGTTTAGGGTTAGGTTTACGGGACAGTTTAGGGTTAGGGTTAGGGTTAGTGTTACGTTACAGGTTAGGGTTAGTGTTAAGGATACGATACAAGTTACAGTTACGGTTAGGTTTAGCGCTAGGGTTACGGTATAGGTTAGCGTTAGGGTTAGGGTTAGGATTAGGTTTAGGGTTACGTTACAGGTTAGGGTTAGTGTTAGGATTAGGGTTAGGGTTACGGTACAGGTTACGGTTAAGTTTAGGGTTAGGTTTAGGGCTACGGTACAGGTTTGGATTAGGGTTAGGGTTACGGATAGGGTTACGGTACAGGGTAGGGTTAGAAATGGGGTTAGTGTTATGGTAAAAGTTAGGGTTAGGGTTAAGGTTATGGTATTGGTTAGGTTTGGGTTTAGCATTACGGTTAGGTTTATGGTACACGTTAGGGTTAGGTTTAGTGTTAAGTTTAGGGTAGGGATAGGTTTAGGCTTAGTGTTAGGTTTACGGTCCCGGATAGAGTTAGTTTTAGGATTAGTGTTACTGTACAGGTTAGGGTTCGGGTTACGGCTAGGGTTTAGGGTTAGGGTTAGGGTTAGAGTTACAGTACAGTTTACGGTTAGGGTTATGGGTAGGGTTATGGTACAGGTTAGGGGTGAGGTTAAGTTTAGGGTTAGGGTACAGGTTAGGGTTAGGGTTAGGGTTTCCGTACAGGTTATGGTTAGGGTTACTGTTAGGGTTACAGCAGAGGTAAGGGTTAAGGTTAGGGTTAGGGTTAGGTTAGCGTTACAGTACAGGTTAGGTTTACGGTTAGGTTAAGTGTTACTGTACAGGTAAGGTTTATGGTTAGGGTTTAGGTTAGGGTTTTGGTTAGGGTTGCGGTACAGTGGTGGGTATTTGTTACGGGTCGGGTTAGGATTAGGGTTAGGCTTACGGTTCAGGGTAGGGTTAGGTTTGAGGGTTATGATTAGGTTTATGGTACAAGTTAGGGTTAGGTTTAGGGTTAGTGTTAGGGTGAGGGTTACGGTACAGGTTAGCGTTAGGGTTAGGTTGAGGGTTACGGTACAGGTTTGGGTTACGGTTAGGGGTATGGTTACGTTACAGGTAAGTGTTAGGTTTAGGGTTAGCATTAGGGTTAGGGTTAGGTTTATGGTAGGGTTAGAGTTAGGGTTAGGGATAAGGTTAGGGTAATGGTTATGGTTAGGGTCACGGTACAGGTTAGGGTTAGGATTACGGTACAGGTTAGGGTTAGGTTTAGGTTTAGGGTAAGGGTTAGGGTAAGGCTTACGGTACAAGTTAGGGTTATGGTTAGGGTTAGGGTTACGGTATAGGTTAGCGTTAGGTTTAGGATATGGATAGTTTGAGGGTTACGATAGGGGTTAGGGTTAGGTTTAGTGTAAGGGTTACGGTTAGTGTTAGGGTTAGGTTTTCGGTAGAGTTTAGGGTTAGGTTTAGTGTTAGGGTTAGGATTACGTACAGGTTAGGGTGAGGGTTAGGGTTAACGTTAGGGTTAGGGTTAGTGTTCCTGTACAGGTAGGGTTAGGATTAGTGTTAGGTTCAGTGTTATGTTTGCCATAGAGGTTAGGGTTAGGGTTACGGTACAGGTTAGCGTAGGGTTAGGGTTAGTGTTAGGATTAGGTTTAGGGTAAGTGTAGGGTTACGGTACAGGTGAGGGTTAGGGTTCGGGTTACGGTTAGGATTGCGATACACCTTAGGGTTACAGTTGGGGTAACCATACATGTTAGAGTTAGGGTTAGGGTTAGGGTTAGGTTTAGGGTTATGGTTACCATACAGGTTAGTGCCAGGGTTAGGGTTAGGGAAAGGGTTAGGGTTATGGTTAGGGTTGCGGTACAGGTTAAGGTAGGTTAGGGTTAGGGTTACCGTACAGGTTAGGGTTAGTCTTAGGGTTACGGTTAGTGTGGCGGAACTGGTTAGGGTTAGGGTTAGGGTTAGGGTGCGGTACAGGTTAGGGTTAGTCTTAGGTTTAGGGTTAAGGTTACTGTACAGCTTAGGTTTAGGGTTAGGGTTATGGTTAGGGTTAGGGTAGTGTTCCGGTACAGGTTACCATTAGGTTTAGGGTTAGGGTTACGATACAGGTTAGGGTTAGCATTAGGTTTAGTGTTAGGGTTAGTGTTATGGTTAGGGTTAGGGTCACGGTACAGGTTAGGGTTAGGTGTAGGGTTAGGATTAGGGTTATGGTACAGTTTAGGCTTAGGTTTAGGGTTACGGTAGTGGTGAGGTTAGGTTAGGGTTGGGTTTAGGGTTACGATTAGGTTTACGGTACAGTTTGGATTATGGTTAGGGCAGGTTTAGGGTTAGGGGAAGGTTACGGTAGGGTTAGGGTTAAGGTTAGGGATAGGTATAGGGTTAGATTTAGTGTTATGTTTACGGTACAGGTTAGGGTTAGTCTTACGATTAGGGTTACCGTACAGGTTAGGGTCAGGTTTAGGGTTAAGGTTAGTATTAGGATTAGCGTTGCTGTACAGGTTAGGGTTAGGGTTAGGGTTGGGTGACCATAAAGGTTAGTGTTAGGTTTAGCGCTATTGTTAGGGTTAGGGTTGTGGTATAGGTTAGGGCTAGGGTTAGGTTTAAGGTACAGTTTAGCACTAGGGTTAGGGTTAGGGTTAGGTTTAGGGTTAGTGTTATGATTAGGTTTAGTGTTAGTGTTAGGGTTATGGTAGTGGTTAGGGTTAGGCTTAGGGTTGGGTTTAGGGTTACGGTTAGGGTCACGGTTACAGTTGAGAAACAGGTTAGGGTTAGGTTTACAGTTAGGTTTACCACACAGGTTAGAGTTAGGGTTAAGGTTAGGGTTAGGTTTAGGGTTAGTGTTACCGTACAGGTTAGGGTCAGTCTTAGGGTTACGGTTAGGGTGGCGGTACTGGTTAGGTTTAGGGTTAGGGTTAGGGTTACCGTACAGATTAGGGTTAGTCTTAGGGTTAGGGTTAGGGTTACCGTACTGGTTAGGGTTAGGGTTAGGGTTAGGGTTACCGTACAGGTTAGGGTTAGTGTTAGGGTTAGGGGACAGGTAAGCATTAGGGTTGGGGTAGGGTTAGTGTTACAATACAGGTTAGGGTTAGGGTTAGATTTAGGGTTACGGTTACAGTACAGTTTATGGTTAGGTTTAGGGTTAGGGGACAGGTTAGCATTAGGGTTGGGGTTAGGGTTACGTTACAGGTTAGGGTTAGGTTTAGGGTTACGGTACAGGTTAGTGTTAGGATTAGGATTAGGTTTAGGGTTCGGGTTCTGGGACAGGTTAGGGTTAGGGTTAGGGTTAGTGTTAGGTTTAGGGTTAGGGCTCCGGGAAAGGTTAGGGTTACGGTTAGGGGTATGGTTACGGTACAGGTAAAGGTTAGGGTTAGGGTTAGCTTTAGGTTTAGAGTTAGGGTTAGGATTACGGTACAAGTTAGGGTTAGGGTTAGGGTAGGGTTACGGTAGACGTGAGGTTAGGGTTAGGGTTGGGTTTAGGGTTACGATTAGGGTTACGGTACCTGTTAGTGTTACGGTTAGGGTTAGGTTTAGGGTTAGGGTTAAGGTTAAGGTGAAGTTTTGGGTTAGGCTTAAGTTTAGGGATAGGGATAGGGTTAGGTTTAGTGTTAGGTTTACTGTCCAGGTTAGGGTTTGTGTTAGGATTAGGTTTACCGTACAGGTTAAGGTTAGGGTTAGGGTTAGGTTTAGGGTTAGGGTTAGCATTAGGGTTGGGTTGCGGTATAGGTTAGGGCTAGGGTTAGGGTTACGGTACAGGTTAGCATTATGGTTAGTTTTAGGGTTAGGGTTACGGTACAGGATAGGGTTAGGGGTAGGGTTAGGGTTGGTGTTATGGAACTGATTATGGTTAGGTGAAGAGTTAGGGTTAGGGTTACAGTACAGGTTAGGATTAGGGTTAGGTTTAGGGTTACGGTACAGTTTAGGTTTAGGGTTAGTGTTGGGGTTAGGGTTATGTTTCCCATAGCGGTTAGGGTTAGGTTTAGGGTTAGGGTCAGGATAGCTTTAGGGTTAGGGTTATGGTAAATGTTAGGGTTAGGTTTAGGGTTAGAGTTATGGTACAGTGTAGGGTCAGGGTTAGTGTTAGTTTTAGGGTTACGGTACAAGTTAGGGTTAGGTTTAGTGTAAGGGTTAGTGTTAAGTTACAGGTTAGCATTAGGGTTGGGTTTAGGGTTAGGGTTATGGTACAGGTTAGGGTTAGGGTTAGGTTTAGGGTTGCGGTACAAGTTATGGTTAGGTTTAGGTTAGGGTTAGTGTTATGGCACAGGTTAGGGTTAGGGTGAGGTTTAGGGTTAGGGTTAGGGTTAGGGTTGCGGTACAGGTTAGGGTTAGGGTTATGGTTAGGGTTACCGTACAGTTTTGGGTTAAGGTTCGGTTTAGGTTTAGGGTTAGAGTTACGGTACAAGTTATGGTTACGGTTAGGTTTACGGTTAGGGTTACGGTATAGGTTAGCATTAGGGCTAGGGTAAGGTTTAGTGTTACAGTACAGGTTAGATTTTGGTTTAGGGTAGGGTTAGGGATACGGTACAGTTTAGGGTTATGGTTAGGGTTAGGGTTAAGGTTAGGGTTATGATACCGGTTAGGGTTAGGATTTGGGTTAGGGTTAGGGTTACCATACAGGTTAGGGTTATAGTTAGGTTTAGGAACTGTTACGGTACAGGTTAGGGTTAGGGTTACGGTACAGGTTGGGTTTGGTTAGGGTTCGGGGTAGTGTTAGGGTTATGGTACAGGTTAGAGTTAGGTTTAGGTTTAGGGTTAGGGTTAGTTAGGTTTAGGTTTAGGTTTAGGGTTACGGTTACCAAAGTGGTTAGGGTTAGGCTTAGGGTTGATTTTAGGTTTATGGTTAGGGTTACGGTACAGGTTTGGGATACGTTTACGGTGAGGGTTAGTGTTAGGGTTAGGGTTATGTTTAGGTTTAGGATTAGGTTTTGGGTTAGTTTAGGGTTAGTGTTACGGTACAGGTTAGGGTTAGGGTTAGGGTTAGGTTTGCCATAGAGGTTAGATTAGGGTTAGGGTTAGGGTACAGGTTAGGATTTAGAGTTAGGGTTAAGATTAGGGATAGGGTTACGGTACAGGTAAGGGTTAGGGTTATGGTTAGGTTACGTTACAGGTTAGGGTAAGTGTTAGGTTTAGGGTTATGGTACAGTTTAGGGTTAGAGTTAGGGTTAGGGTTACGGTACAGGTTAGGGTTAGGGTTAGGGTTACGGTACAGGTAAGGCTTAGGGTTATGGTACAGGTTAGGGTTAGGGTTACGGAACAAGTTAGGGTTACTGTTAGGTTTATGGTTAGGGTTACGGTATAGGTTAGAGTTAGGGTTAGGGTTAGGGTTAGGTTTTGGGATGGGTTGAGGGTTACGGTGAGGGTTACAGTACAGTTTAGGTTTACCGTTACGGTTAGGTTTAGGGTTAGGGTTAGGATTAGGGTAGCGTTAGGGTTGCGGTATAGGTTAGGGTTAGGGTTAGGGTTAATATTACCAAAGAGCTTAGGGTTAGGGTTAGGGTTAGGCTTAGGGTTAGGTTTGCATTACAGTTTAGTGTTACCATTAGGGTAAGGTTATGGTACAGTTTAGCATTATGTTTAGGTTTAGGGTTATGGTACAGGTTAGGGTTAGGTTTAGGGTTAGGATTAGGGTTAGGGTTACTGTACAGTTTAGGGTTAGGGTCAGGGTTAGGGTGAGGGTTCAGCTTGTGGTACAGGTTAGGGTTAGGGTTAGGGTTATGTTTACGGTACAGGTTAGCATTAGGATTAGGGTTACTGTTACTGTTAGTGTTAGGGTTAGGTTTACGATAGTAGTTAGGGTAGGGCTTAGGGTTGGGTTTAGTTATGGTTAGGGTTATGGTAGAGGTGAGGTTTATGGTTACGGTTAGGGTTAGGGTTAGGGTTAGGGTTGAGGTTCGGTTTAGTGTAAGGTTTAGGGTTAGGGTTAGGGTTAGTGTTACGGTACAGTTAGGGTTATGGTTAGTGTTAGGTATAGGATTACGTTTGCCATAGAGGTTAGGGTTAGGGTTAGGGTAAAGTTTAGATTTAGAGTTAGGGTTAAGGCTAGGGTTACGAATACGGTACAGGTTAGTGTTAGGGTTAGAGTTAGTGTTACGGTACAGTGTAGTTTTAGGGTTAGGCTTAGGTTTAGGGTTACGGTACAATTTAGGATTAGGGTTATTGGTAGGGTTAGGCTTACGGTACAGGTTAGGGTTAGGTGTAGGGTTAGGATCAGGTTTACGGAAAAGGTTAGGGTTAGTGTACCGTTACTGTACAAGGTAGGCTTAGGGTTAGTGTTAGTGTTATGTTTACGATACAAGTTAGGGTTAGGGTTAGGGTTACAGTACAGGTTAGGGTTAGGGTTAGTGTTAGGGTTAGGGTTAGGTTTGCCATACACTTTAGATTTAGGGTTAGGGTTAGGGTTAGGGTACAGGTTAGGTTTATAGTTAGGTTTAAGTTTAAGGTTAGGTTACGGTACAGGTTAGTTTTAGGGTTAGGTTTAGGGTTTTGTTACAGGTTAGGGTTAGGGTTATTGTTAGGGTTACAGTACAGGTTAGGGTTATGGTTAGGGTTTGGTTTATGTTTACGGTTATGGTAGAGATTAGGTTTAGGGTTAGGGTAAGTGTTACAGTACAGGTAAGGGTTACGGTTAGGGTTAGGGTTAGGGTTAGGTTTAGGGTTAGGCTAGTGGTACAGTTGTGGGTAGGGTTATGGGTAAGGTTAGCTTTAGGGTTAGGGTTAGGGTTACGGTACAGGTTAGGTTTACGGTTTGGGCTATGGGTTAGGGTTCTGGTACAGTTGTGGGTAGGGTTACAGGTAAGGGTTAGGTTTAGGGTTAGCGTTAGGTTTAGGGTTAGTGTTAGGGTTAGGGTTAGGGTTAGGGCTGCGGTACAGTTGTGGGTAGGGTTAGGGTGAGGGTTAGGCTTAGGGTAAGGGTTAGGGTTAGGTTAAGGTTAGGGTTACAGTACACGTTTGGGTTAGGGTTACGGTTAGGGTTAGGGTTACGATTACCGTAGTGGTTAGGGTTATGCTTAGGGTTGAGGTTAGCGTTACCGTTAGGGTTACAGTACAGGTTTGGGATACATTTACGATTAGGGTTAGGGTTAGGGTTAGGGTCAGGTTTAGGGTAAGGTTTTGGGTTAGTTTTAGGGTTAGTGTTATGGTACAGGTTAGGGTTAGGGTTAGTGTTTGGGTTAAGGTTAGGTTTGCCATAGAGGTTAGGTTTAGTGTTAGGGTTAGGGTACTGGTTAGGTTTAGAGTTAGTTTTAAGGTTAGGGTTAGGGTTACGGTACAGGTTAGGTTTATGGTTAGGGGTATGGTTACGGTACAGGTAAGGGTTTGGTTTAGGGTTAGCGTTAGGGTTAGGGTTAGGTTTAGGATTAAGGTTAGGGTTAGGTTAGGGTTAGGTTTACAGTACACGTTAGGGTCAGGGTTACGGTCAGGGTTAGGGTTGCGATTACGGTAGTGGTTAGGGTTATGCTTAGGATTGAGGTTAGCCTTACCGTTAGGGTTACGGTACAGGTTAGGGATACATTTACGATTAGGGTTAGGGTTAGGGTTAAGTTTAGGGTAAGGTTTTGTTTTAGTTTTAGCGTAGTGTTATGGTACAAGTTAGGGTTAGGGTTAGTGTTTGGGTTAAGGTTAGGTTTGCCATAGAGGTTAGGTTTAGTGTTAGGGTTAGGGTACTGGTTAGGTTTAGAGTTAGTTTTAAGGTTAGGGTTAGGGTTACAGTACAGGTTAGGGTTAGGGTTAGGGTTAGGGTTACCGTACAGGTTAGGGTTAGGGTTAGGGTTAGGGTTAGGGTTATGGTACAGGTTAGTGTTATGGTTAGGGTTAGGGTTATGTATAGGGTTAGAGTTACGGTAGTGGTTAGGGTTAGGCTTAGTGTTGTTTTAAGGGTTACGTTTAGGGTTAGTGTACAGGTTTGGGATGCGTTTACGGATATGTGTGGGGTTAGGGTTAGGGTTCTGTTTAGGTTTAGGGTTAGGTTTTGGGTTAGTGTTAGGGTTAGTGTTACGGTACAGGTTAGGGTTAGGGTTAGTGTTAGGGTTAGGGTTAGGTTTGCCTTAGAGGTTAGGGTTAGGGTTAGATTACAGGTTAGGTTTAGAGTTAGGGTCAAGATTAGGGTTAGGGTTACGGTACAGGTAAGGGTTAGGGTTAGGGTTAGGATTACGGGACAGTGTAGGATTAGGGTTAGGGTTAGGTTTAGGGTTACGGACCAATTTAGGGTTTGGGTTAGTGTCAGGGTTAGGGTTAAGGTACGGGTTAGGGTTAGGGTTAGGGTTAGGGTTACGGTACAAGTTAGGTGTAGGGTTAGGTTTAGTGCTATGGTACAGGTAAGGGTTATGGTTAGGGTTCGATTTACGGTTAGGGTTACGGTTAGGGTTGTGGTACATTTGTGGTTTACAGTTTCGGGTAGGGTTAGGGTTAGGGTTAGGGTTACCCTACAGATTAGTGTCAGGGTTAGAGTTTGGGTTAGGGTTAGGTTTGCGGTACAGGTTAGGGTTAGGGTTATGGTTAGGGTTACCATACAGGTTTGGGTTAAGGTTCGGTTTAGGGATAGGGTTAGAGTTACGGTACAAGTTATGGTTATGGTTAGGTTTAGGGTTAGGTTTACGGTATAGGTTAGCATTAGGGCTAGGGTAATGTTTAGGGTTACGGTACAGGTTAGGTGTTGGTTTAGGGTAGGGTTCGGGATACGGTACAGTTTAGGGTTAGGGTTAAGTTTAGGGTTATGGTACCGGTTAGGGTTAGGGTTTGGGTTAGGGTTAGGGTTACCATACAGGTTAGGGTTATGGTTAGGTTTAGGAACTGTTACGGTACAGGTTAGAGTTAGGGTTACGGTACAGGTTAGGGTTAGGGTTAGGGTTACGGAACAAGTTACGGTTACAGTTAGGTTTATGGTTAGGGTTACGGTATAGGTTAGATTTAGGGTTAGGGTTAGGTTTAGGGTTATAGTTCAGGTTAGAGTAAGGTTTGGGTTACAGTTAGAGTTAGGGTTATGGTATAGGTTAGTGTTAGGTTTAGGGTTACGGTACAGGGTAGGGTTAGTGTTTGTGTTATGTTTAGGGTTGGGTTACAGTACAGGTTAGGGTTAGGTTTAGGGTTACGATAAAAGTTAGGGTTAAGGTTAGTGTTAGGGTTAGGGTTATGGTACAGTTTAGGTTTAGGGTTAGGGTTAGGTTGAGGGTTAGCGTTAGTGTTATGGTACAGGTTAAGTTTAGGGTTTTGTTAGGGTTAGGGTTAGGGTTAAGGTACAGTTTAGGTTTATAGTTAGGGTTAAAGTTAGGGTTAGGGTTATGGAACAGGTTATGGTTAGGTTTAAGGTTAGGTTAAGGGTTACGGTACAGGGTAGGGTTAGGGTTAGTGTTAGGGTTTTGTTACAGGTTAGGTTTAGGGTTAGGGTAAGTGTTACAGTAAAGGTAAAGGTTACGGTTAGGGTTAGGTTTACGGTTACGTTTAGTGTTAGGTTTAGTGCTACGGTACACGTAAGTGTTAGGGTTAGGGTTATGGTACAGGTTAGGGTTACGGTTAGGGGTTTGGTTACAGTACAGGTAAGTGTTAGGGTAGGGTTAGCGTTGGGGTTAGGGTTAGGGTTAGGGTTAGGGTTATGGTACAGGTTAGAGTTAGGGTTACGGTTAGGGTTACGGTACAGGTTATGGTTAGGTTTAGGGTTAGGGTTAGGGGTATGGTAGAGTTTAGGGTTATGGTTAGGTTTAGGGTTAGTGTTAGGGTTAGGGTTACGGTACAGGTTAGGTTTAGGGTTTATTGTTAGGGTTAGGGGTAGTGTTACGGTACAGGTTAGGGTTAGGGTTACTGTTAGGGTTAGGGTTAGGGTTAGGTTTGCCATAGTGTTTATATTTAGGGTTAGGGTTAGGGTACTGGTTAGGTTTATATTTAGGTTTAAGGTTAGGGTTAGGGTTATGGTACAGGTTAGGGTTAAGGTTAGGGTTGCGGTACAGGATAGGGTTAGGGTTAGGGTTAGTTTTAGGGGTAGTGTCAAGGTTATGGTTAGGTTTAGATTTACAGTACAGGTTCGGTTTACGGTTAGGGGTACGGTTACGGTACAGGTATGGTTGCGGTTAGGGTTAGCGTTAGGGTTGGTTAGGTTTAGGGTTTGGGTTAGGGGTAGGGTTAAGGTTAGGGTTAGGGTTAGGGGTACGGTTACGGTAGTGGTTAGGGTTAGGCTTAGGGTTGGGGTTAGGATTATGGTTAGGGTTTCAGTACAGGTTAGGGATACGTTTATGGTTAGGTTTAGGCTTAGGGTTAGTGTTCAGGTTAGGGTTAGGTTTAGAGTTAGGGTTAAGGTTAGGTTTAGGGTAAGGTTTTGGTTTAGGGTTAGTGTTAGGGTTGCAGTACAAGTTAGTGTTAGGGTTAGGGTTACCATAGAGGTTAGGGTTAGGGTTAGGGTTAGGGTTTGGTTTAGTCTTACAGTATAGATTAGGGTTAGGGTTTGTTTTAGGGTTAGGGTTAGGTTTGCCGTAGAGTTAGGGTTAGGGTTAGATTTAGATACAGGTTAGGTTTAGAGTTAGGGTTAAGGTTAGTGTTAGGATTACGGTACAGGTTAGGGTAAGGGTTAGGTTTAGTGTTACGGTACAGTGTAGGTTTAGCGTTAGGGTTAGGTTTAGGGTTGTGGTACAATTTATGGTTAGTGTTACTGTTAGGGTTAGGGTTATGGTACATGTTAGTGTTAGGTTTAGGGTTAGGGTTAAGGTTAGTTTTAGGGTCCGGTACAGGTTACGATTAGGGTTAGGGTTACGGTACAGGTTAGGTTAATTGTTAGGGTTAGGTTTATGGTACAGTTTATGGTTAGGGATAGGATTAGGGTTTCGGTACAGGTTAGGGTTATGGTTAGGTTTAGGTTTAGGGTAGGGTTACGGTACAGGTTAGGGATAGGTTTAGGGTTAGTGTTACGGTACAGGTAATGGTTACGGTTAGGGTTAGGGTTAGCGTTATGGTTAGGGTTGCAGTCCAGTTGTGATTTAGGGTTACAGGTATGTTTATTGTTAGGTTTAGAGTTACAGTTCAGGGTAGGGTTAGGTTTAGGGTTAGGGTTACGGTACAAGTTATCGTTAGGTTTAGGGTTAGTGTTAGGGTTAGGGGTACGGTAGATGTTAGGGTTAGGGTTAGTGTTAGGATTAGGGTTATGGTTAGGGTAAGGGTTAGGGTTATGTTTAGGGTTAGGGTTACCGTACAGGTTAGTGTCAGGTGTGGGTTAGGTTTAGGGTTAGGGTTGCGGTACAGGTTAATGTTAGTGTTAGGGTTAGGGTTGTGGTACAGATTAGGGTTAGGTTTAGGGTTAGGGTTAGGGTTGCTGTTCAGGTTTAGGGTTAGGGTTAGGGTTACGGTTAGGGTTAGAGTTACCGTACAGGTTGGTGTCAGTGTTAGGGTTAGCATTAGTGTTGGGGTTAGTGTTAGGGTTACGGTACAGGTAAGGTTTAGGGTTAGTGTTAGGGTTAGGGTTAGTGTTAGGGTTAGCTTTAAGGTTAGAGTTAGGGTTTGGGTATAGGTTAGAGTTAGGGTTAGGGTTAGGGTTAGGGTTAGGGTTAGTGTTACGTTAATGGTTAGGGTTATGCTTAGGGTTGAGTTTAGGGTGACGGTTAGGGTTCCCGTACAGGTTAGGTTTACAGTTACGGTTACGGTTAGGGTTCGTGTTGAGGTTAGGTTTAGGGTAAGGTTTAGGGTTAGGGTTAGGGTTAGTGTTTGGTACAGGATAGGGTTACGGTAAGTGTTAGGGTTAGGGTTAGGTTTGCCATAGAGGTTAGGGTTAGGGTTAGGGTTAGGGTACAGGTTAGGTTTAGAGTTAGGGTTAAGGTTAGGATTATGATTACGGTACAGGTTAGGGATATTGTTAGGGTTAGTGTTACTGTACAGTGTAGGCTAAGGGTTAGGTTTAGGGTTACGGTACAGTTTAGGGTTAGGGTTAGTGTTAGGGTTAGGGTTAGGATTAGGGTTAGTGTTACGGTACAGTTTATGGTAGGCTTAGGGGTAGGTTTACAGGACAGGTTATGGTAAGTGTTAGGGTTATGTTTACAGTACAGGTTATGGTTATGGTTAGGGTTAGGGTTTCAGTACAGGTTACGGTTAAGGTTAGGTTTAGGGTTAGGGCTAGGGTAACGGTACAGGTTAGGTTTAGGGTTTTGGTTAGGGTTAGGGTAAGGGTTAGGGTTTTGGTACATGTTATGTTTAGGTTTAGGGTTAGTTTTAGGGTTATGGTACAGGTTAGTGTTAAGGTTAGGTTTAGGGTTAGGTTTAGGGTTACGGTACATGTTAGGGTAAAATTTAGGTTTGGGTTAGTGTTAGGGTTAGTGTTAGGTTTACGGTTACCATACAGGTTAGGTTTAGGGTTACGGTTAGGTTTAGGGTTAGGTTTAGGGTTAGGGTAAGGGTTAGGGTTACGGTGCATGTAATGGTTAGTTTTAGGGTTAGGGTTATGGTACAGGTTAGGGTTAGGGTTAGGTTTAGGGTTACGGTACAGGTTAGGGTTAAGGTTAGGTTTAGGGTTATGGTTAGGGTTACGGTACAAGTTATGGTAACGGTTAGGTTTAGGGTTTGCGTAAGTGTATAGGTTAGCATTAGGTTTAGGGATTGGGTTAGGTTTAGGCTTACGGTACAGGTTAGGGTTAGGGTTAGGGTTACGGTACAGGTTAGGTTTAGGTTTAGGGGTAGGGTTAGGGTTACGGTACAGGTTATGGTTAAAGTTAGGTTTAGGGTTAGGATTAGTGTTGGGTTAGGGTTAGGGTTACGGTAGAGGTTATAGTTATGTTAGCGTTAGGGTTAGGTTTACTGTATAGGTAAGCGTTAGGGTTAGTGTTAGGGTTAGGTTTAGGGTTACGGTAGAGGTAACGGTACTGGTTAGGTTTCTGGTTAGAGTTAGGTTTACGGTACAGGTTAGGTTTAGGCTTAGGGTTAGGTTTAGGGTTAGTGTTAGGGTTAGGGTTAGGTCTGCCATAGAATTTAGATTTAGGGTTAGGTTTAGGGTACAGGTTAGGTTTATAGTTAGGGTTAAGGTTAGGGTTCGGATTATGGTACAGGTAAGGGTTAGGGTTAGCGTTAGGGTTAGGGTTAGGTTTAAGTTACAAGGTAGTGTTAGGGTTAGGGTTAGGGTTTCGGTACAGGTAGGTTTAGGTTTAGGGTAAGTGTTACGGTACAGGCAAGTGTTACTGTTAGGGTTAGGGTAGGGTTATGGATAGGGTTGAGGTACAGTTGTGGGTTAGCGTTATGGGTAGGTTTCAGGTTAGGGGTAGGGTAAGGTTTAGGGTTAGGGTTACGGCACAGATTAGGGTTACGGTTAGGGGCATGGTACAGCTAATGTTTAAGGTTAGGGTTAGCGTTAGGGTTAGTGTACGGGATAGGTTTGGGTTAGGGTTAAGGTTAGGGTTAGGGTTAGGGGTAGGGTAAGTGTAGGGTTAGGTTTAGGGTTACGGTTACGGTTTCGGAAGTGGTTAGGGTTAGGCTTAGGGTTCTTTTTGGGTTAGGGTTACGATACAGGTTTGGGATACGTTTACGGTTAGTGTTAGTGTTAGGGTTAGGGTTAGTGTACAGGTTAGGTTTAGAGATAGGGTTAAAATTAGGGTTAAGGTTACGGTGCAGGTACGGGTTAGGGTTATGGATAGGGTTACGGTAGAGCTAGGGTTAGGGTTAGGGTTAGGTTTAGGGTTACGGACCAATTTAGGGTTAGGGTTACTGTTAGGGTAGGGTTACGGTACAGGTTAGTGTTAGAGTTAGAGTTAGGATTAGGGATAGGGTTACGGTACAGGTTAGGATTAGGGTTAGCGGTAGGGTTATGGTACAGGTTACGGTAAGTGTTTGGGTTAGGTTTACGGTACAGTTTAGGGTTAGGATTAGGGTTAGGGTTTTGGTAGAGTATAGGGTTAAGGTTAGGTTTCGGGTTAGAGTTACGGTTACGGTACAGGTAAGGTTTAGGGTTAGGGTTAGTGTTATGGTACAGGTAAGTGTTATGGTTAGGTTTTGAGTCACGGTTAGGGGTATGGTTAGGGTTGCGGTACAATTGTGGTTTAGGGTTATGGGTAGGTTTGGGTTCGGGTTAGGGTTACGGTACAGGGTAGGGTTAGGTTTAGTGTTATGGTTATGGTACAGGTTAGGGTTAGGTTTAGGTTTAGTTTTAGGGTTAGGATTAGGGTTACCCTACAGATTACTGTCAGGGTTAGAGTTAGGGTTAGGGTTAGGTTTGCGGTACAGGTTAGGGTTAGGGTTATGGTTAGGGTTACCGTACAGGTTTGGGTTAAGGTTCGGTTTAGGTTTAGGGTTAGAGTTACGGTACAAGTTATGGTTACGGTTAGGTTTACGGTTAGGGTTACAGTATAGGTTAGCATTAGGGCTAGGGTAAGGTTTAGTGTTACGGTACAGGTTAGATTTTGGTTTAGGGTAGGGTTAGGGATACGGTACAGTTTAGGGTTACGGTTAGGGTTAGGGTTAAGGTTAGGGTTATGATACCGGTTAGGGTTAGGATTTCGGTTAGGGTTAGGGTTACCATACAGGTTAGGGTTATGGTTAGGTTTAGGAACTGTTACGGAACAGGTTAGGGTTAGGGTTACGGTACAGGTTGGGTTTGGTTAGGGTTCGGTGTAGTGTTAGGGTTATGGTACAGGTTAGAGTTAGGTTTAGGTTTAGGGTTAGGGTTAGAGTTAGGTTTAGGTTTAGGTTTAGGTTTAGGGTTACGGTTACCAAACTGTTTAGGGTTAGGCTTAGGGTTGATTTTAGGGTTATGATTAGGGTTACGGTACAGGCTTGGGATACGTTTACGGTGAGGGTTAGTGTTAGGGTTAGGGTTATATTTAGGTTTAGGATTAGGTTTTGGGTTAGTTTAGGGTTAGTGTTACGGTACAGGTTAGGGTTAGGGTTAGGGTTAGGTTTGCCATAGAGGTTAGATTAGGGTTAGGGTTAAGGTACAGGTTAGGATTTAGAGTTAGGGTTAAGATTAGGGATAGGGTTACGGTACAGGTAAGGGTTAGTGTTAGGATTAGGGTTACTGTACAGTTTAGGTTTAGGGTAAGGGTTTGGGTTAGAGTTAGGGTTGGGTTGCGGTATAGGTTAGGGCTCGGGTAAGGGTTACGGTACAGGTTACCATTATAGTTAGGTTTAGAGTTAGGGTTACGGTACAGGTTAGGGTTAGGGTTAGGGTTGGTGTAACGGTACAGATTATGGTTAGGTGAAGAGTTAGGGTTAGGGTTACAGTACAG